>SNQN01004730.1:18077-28077 GCA_008642245.1 Bassia scoparia | reverse complement strand
ATGTTTAAATTCTCTCTCTCATTCATTCTTCACAAAATTCACTCAATATCTACATTTTTTCAAACAATCTTCACTAAATTTCAGTAATTTAACTTATCGTTGATTTATCAGTTGTAATTTATTTTATTCATTACATGATAGTTGTTGATTATCTTATTTTTTGGTGTAGATGATGTTTATTTTGCGTTTTTTGGTTATGCTATAACTCGACTCACCGCTATTGTTGTTGCATTGCCGTTGATTTGTGTTGTCGTTCCTATGGCTTTGCATTGAGCGTTAGAGTTTGCTTGTATATACGCACAAATGTTAATGGGTTTCATCAATCTTATAGGTATTTTACTAATTCTGTTGAGTTTTAGTGAGTTTCTGTGATTATGATTTGGTGATCATTATCTTAATGCTCTTTTCTACTTTTTAAACAACAACCATTCCTTTTTAATTGTAAATTCATCATTTGGAATGTTGCCTCTGTTTAGTATTGATTATACTGTTTGTTTGCCGTTAGTTGAGTTTGAGCCTATGATTAATAGGATATGAATTTCAAGTATGCTGTATTGTAGGACTTAGAATTAATAATACAAAATGTCCTAAATTTCAGAAGCATAATAACAAATGTCTAAATCTTAGAATTATAATACAAAATGTCCTAAATCTTAGAATTATAATACAAATGTTCCTAATCTTAGAATTATAATAACATTGTCCTAAATTTCAGAAAGTATAGTACAAATGTCTAAATCTTAGAAATTATACTACAAAATGTCCTAAATTAAGAAGCATGGTAAATGTCCTAAATCTTAGAATTATAATACAAAAGTCCTAAATCCTAGAAGTATATATTTGGCCTAGATTAGGACATTTTTATTATTATAAATCCACACGCTAATAACAAATGTGAGTGATTATGACTAAAATTGAAACAATGATCACCTTTTCTGTTCTTCTTGTTCAAGATTTCTGCTCTCTAATTTGAGGTCCCTTAACTTGATGCTCATGTGCGTTTTTAGGTTGCGCTCTTGACCTTCAAATAGGCTTATTCAACATAAGTGTCCAAAAATTAAACTAAATTAAGAATCAGCCAATTAACAAAATGTTAGTGATTTAAAACTACTAATTATGACAAAATGGATGCAATACCTTTATGCTCTTGTTTATTCCAAGACCTTGCATCAAGTGCACTTGTAGCTTAATCCAAAAGTAAAATCCCGGGTCTTTATCAAAATCGCCCTTGTATGGCCACCCTTTTGCGTCTAACCTCCGATAGTTGACTTCCATGTTCGCCAACCAGAGTATCTATTCCCTTTTTATGTATACGTTAGGGATCATTCATCAGTTACCATGACATGTGACAATGTCTTTGCTCGTTATTTGGTTGGAAAAGATTAACTAACCTGTGGCAATTTAATCAATAAATTTGGCAGCATTTGCAAGCTCTATAGCTACTTTAATCTCTTCTATTGTGCCCATATGTTCATAAGCAATATTATGTTGATTATTGACAAACATATATGCTCTACCTTATGCTTGGGCTGTGTGTGGTGGCTAGTATAATGTTCCATCAACAAAGTCTAAGTTTAGTTTAGTATAGTATGACGTTCTTCAACATCAATCGCCGTTTTTCACCACATGTATGTCCAATGTCATGTAAAGATGAAGGGAAAAAAATTGATTAACTAGTAGATAATATCTATTTGTCGTGTTCATCAATGACATATTGAAACTCTGATTGGTTAGATAAAACATTGCCATTTCCTGCTAATCTCATTATTATTAAATAACACCTAAGGCCTGTGTTCATGTATAAACTTGATGCAACCATTTAACTAAAGCATTGTCTGAACATATGAAACCATTTAACTAAAGATCTTGTATAAACTAAATGCTAAAATAAAAACTGAAAACTTTACATCCTCACCATTCATTTAATTTGATTTCAATCAGACTGTTGATTCAATCACAGCGTTCAGTCACTCCACTCACCTTTATTGTGCGTTTGTTCATCGATTTGTTTTCATGATCATGACGCATGACCAATCACTTGACACTTGCATTATAATATTGTTTCCTCAATTAAAAGAAATTTAGGATTCCGATTCATTTTGAAGGTTCATTTAATTTGCAATTATGATGGTGGGACATGAACGAGTAGTCCACAAATTAGAGGTGCATTACGCATTGTTTTGTCCAGTTCACCCAATAATTATAATACAAATGTCCTAATCTCAAATTATAATCAAAGACCTAATCTAAAAATTATAATAGAAATGTCCTAAATCTAAGAATTAAAATACAAAATGTCCTAAATCTCAGAATTATAATACCAAAGTCGTAAATCTTAGAATTGTAATCACAAAATGTCTTAAATCTCAGAATTATAATACAAAATGTCCGAAATTCTGAATTAATATACAAATGTCCTAAATCTCATTTTTTCTATTCTTTGCTTGGTCTAGACTATTATACTGTGTCTAAGATTTAGTTTTCATATGGAAAATGGGAACATTGAATCGGTTCTTGTATAGTATGTACTCTTATTTACAATTTTTAAGCCTAGAAGTTATTTTGTTTTACTTTTAGCGAAGGTGCAAATTAGTTAATGAACCTATTGTAGTTGTTATGGTGATCAGTTGTTCATTTTTGCCCGGAGCCTTGAAAAACGTCGAACCTATGAATGTGCATATAATTATGCTTATTAGTAATTGAAAATATCTAGTTGCTTTCCTTTTTGGCACTCTGAGAAGTTTTTGAGCACAACTTTCACACCTCCTGCTTGACAAAATAAAAAAAGATTCATACCCTAAGCATCCCGAAGTACTATATGTGTTGAAGCATAATTAACTCATGACCTAGTATTAGCGGAACTCCAGCTGAAATGTTAGGTCTAGTCTTGGTATATCATGTAGCTTTTGAGGGGAAGCCTGATTTAAGTACTTAACCTTGATATAACAATGCGCAATCTATGAACGCAACAATTTGCTCATTCAAGTACCTAATAAACAATATAACCCTTAATATAGATAGCTCAATCACTTTATATTGGTTGAATTTGTTTGTTAAATTAATTGTTGATTTTCCTATAAATTGAATTGGTTGAAGTTTAGCACCAAAGTTTATTTTTCCTATAACTTGAATTAGTTGAATTTTAATTGTTAAATTTATAGTTGATTTATTCTTACTTGCAAAATGTTATCATTTTTAGGGTAATTCCATCTCGTACCACTGAGTTTCTGACAATTTCATTTCGTACCATTGTTTTATTTTTATTCCAAGAACTACCATTGAGTTTATGTCCTTTTCCATTTGATGCCATTAAAGTGTGATATGCTTGGAAAATATGAGTATTTTGGAGTTACCCATACTTTACTCTTCATTATTTATYGACTAAAAGCCTTTCAAAAAAGTACCCATTGGTGAACTTTTTGAGTTGCGACTCTAAAATAATCAATATTTGTCGAACATATTACACTTCAATGGTATTAAATGTAAATGTCATAAACTCAGTGGTATTTCTTGGAATAATATAACTACGATGGTACAAAATGGATTTGTCAAAAATTCAATGGTACGAGATGGAATTTCCCTTTTTTTAAATTATGGATCTTGATTTGTTTAGGACCAAAAGTTGAAGACACTTAGGGTTGTCTATTGTGCGGAAATTCTCCTAAGCGACCAAAACATCATTCGGGCAGAAGTACAGAAGAAAGCAAAAGCAAAAGCTAAAGAAAAGCAAAAGATTTCATTAGCAGGCTATGAGTGAGAGGTTGAGGAAGAAGAATTACACAAGTGTACAACATTATAATCAGGAAAGCAGTATTAAGTTTGTCTAGAATTTTTTGGATCTTTTATTGGTCTTTGAATGTTGGGTAGAAATGCAAATATGTAGTAAGTTTAGACATTTTTTATTACTTGGGATGAAGTTAGTTTTTTTTATTGCATGATATAATGTAATGAATCAATCAATGAATTGATTTTTGGGTTAAAATTGCATCAAGGTAGAAACCTTGATCCACTCTAATGTGTTCCATATAAAATTGGTCTTCAAATTACTCCATTAAGTGTTCCATATAGTATATAGTTGAAGTATAATACAGAATGTCCTAAACTCTTAATTAAATACTAATGTCCTAAATGTCATTTTTCTAATGTAAAATGTCCTAAATATCAAAAGTATAATGTAAATGTCCTAAATCTCAAAAGTAGTAAATGTCTAAGTCTCAGAAGTATAATACCTCCGTTCCTTAATGTCCATGCCACTTTTTTTTTCAACTATTCACAAGTAGAGGGAATCTAACAAATAACTACTAATGTATAAATAAAATATAGTGATGTGGATCTTGTTTGATTTGTATTATTGTGTAGATTATTATATTCAAATCGTTATAATTTTCACAAACATACTAATGATATAGAACGATTACAAAATCGCATTGAAGCGTATGAAAGCATTAGCTGGCAGAACATTATGAAGTAGAGGGAGTAATCAAATGTCCTAAATCTCAATGAAGTATTATCATTATATATATTTTGTCCTTAAATTGCATACTGTGAATGATCGTCATATATGTCAATTTGTAATACTTACTACGTATGCTACTAGTAAGTCTTAATTCTCACATATTGATGCAAATAGTTCCCAATTCGTCTAGTAATCTATCATACTCAAGAATACTTTACAAATCTTACGTATTCAATAAAATTTATCCTTTAATCTCTAGCTTATTGATACAAATGTCCATTTCTATATATTAGTGTAATATTATATATGGTCATCCACAAAATCTTCATTATATGTCTCAATATACAATGTCGTATAAACTACTGATACCTAAGTTCTATACTAGCAGAGCGACATGGATTATGCGAGATTGAAGCATACAGTGAGCATAGGCTAAAATAGACAATACTATACTAATGTGTGCTCTTTGTGCAAATGAAGTTTATTGATATTCAACAATACTTATGTAAAAAGGGACTCATACTTTGTAGATTCGTTTTAACTGGTACGTCTTTTTAGAGAATGATTTGAGTAGCTCGAATAAGTATTTTTGGTTCGTATCAGGATATCTCTGAATAGAGCATATCAGCTCTCAATAGTACGATGACTCACGAATATCGTCAGCTATCAACTTATCTGTCGTTGGAGTTGTGGTTAGCGACTTGTCTCTAAAACTCAAAAGTTATGAATATTTAATCAACAGCAAAAACAACACACATATATTTATGTTGTGAGATGATTTTTATGCATTCAAATAGTGCAAGACTTGATGATCTTAGAATAATATACTTGTCTCTCGATGATAGAATACTCAATTGCCACCGTGTGTCATTGTTGACAAATATAAATAAGGCGAGACTGACTGTACTATCTCAATATATAGTGTATTTACGTATCGATAATTAACATCCACTTAATTCAATGATAATGTCTGTATGACTCACTTAGATACAAATCCTTTGTAACGTCTCATGCGATATATCCACTGAAATTAAAAACTCAAAACGGAATACATCAAATTCTGACTGAGGTCTAAATCACAGTAGAATCATACTATAACAAGTCCTATAATATTCTCATACATATGTCAATAAATAATCGGAATACCGCTACGCATAGCTTAAGTGGATGTTAATTGATAGCCGTAAAAATTTCGCACTATACATCTACGACTCTATTTTCAATAATGTAACCTAGATTTTCCTAAATCTTAGAACTAAAATACAAAATGTAACTAGAATTTACGGTAGTGTATGAGAAATTCCTTGGAATGATAGACATTCACAGTAAATATAATTACAAAATCGTCTTTCTAAACCTCGTTAAATGTCTATAATACCTTCAAGATATTGTTACTATTTCTTTATTATAAGTATGAATACATTGTCCTGCCGTAATCTTATAATAAATAAAGTATCAAACTGATCCTAAATTTCTCAAAAAAGTATAGTACAAAATATCCTAAATCTATAATTATAATATAAAATATCCTAATCCTTATAATTATAATCACACTCAATTTCTAACATTTCGAAAGCTATAGTTAAATTAGAAAGAGTAGCTAAATCATAGAGTTATAATTAGAATTCCTAAAGTGTCATAATAATGTTATGATTTTTGATTACACTGTTAGATTTGTTCACTGATTTAGAAGTTATATGATTAAATTTATATCATTTTGAATTACTGATATATGTACTCTGCAATATATTATCATTTAAGTATTTTTCAAAAATCTCATTATAACTCCAAAATTAGTCTGAATTGTTATCTGGCACACTAAAACTCTTCATATAATTATGTGTAAAAATTCAATAACTCTATAAATTAGAATTTTTCATTCTTATAAAAATACGCACCAAATAATCAAAAACATCATGACCGAAATACACTATATAAGAATAAACTACGGATAGTAGTAAAATTTCGTAAATTTACTGTAGCCCTCACACCGGAGCTCGAGCCTAGGCTAGCAAAAGCTTGGTATCGACTTGGCTCATTAAACATCCCTGGCGCACCATATAGTATTAAAAATTTGCAAGTAGTTCACGTGTATCCCATCAATGAAGCTGCTCGTGTTGCAGACATATGGTAAGGCCAAAGAAAAAATTGTGAAATGAGAAAACTTATATGATCAGTTGGTTTCATTGTGTATCAAGAACTAGTATTTCAAGAATTACATTATTCTTAAATTACTTATGGGCCTCAAAGTTTCTCAAGAATTGCCCCCCATGAAAATATGCTCGAATTGGAGAAAATGGAATTCTTCACATTGACAACCAAAATCATCAACAAAAAACAACAAAAAAGACAATCTAAGCCAGAGAGGTCTTAAATCCATGGAATAAAACTTCTTTCTAGAGGTTGTTATTCTTTTTAGCCTTTCATCATCATTCTTTTGCAGCAACTGGTTCTGCCTCTAGCCATAATTGTGCATGAAATAACTTTATAGTCAAGTAAATTGATGATGACTTGACTAAGTGTAGCATTGTACCATTGCAGAATGCGAGTGCATAGTGGATTTACAATTTGAAATATAACACTCATACCTTAAAAAAACTCTATGCATATATACGTATATGTAACTTGAAATTAATTATCATACCTTATTCAACTTTTTTCTTCGGTGGCAATTACGACTATCATGTGTTGCGAGTTTCCCCATGTTCTACAAAGTCTTTACTTATTGTAAGCTTCGATAGCAATCTTCTTGTTCACTCTTCTTCTTTTTCCAATACCACTTACTTTGTTTGATTACTTTTCTGGTGGAAAATATCAACATCAATTTCATTGAACCTAAGAAATACCGTATGCCAAACTATTTGTGTTGAGTTCCTACTTTGAGTTTTGAATGATGACAAACCACTTTGAACTAAAATAGATATGTAAGTTTTGTTTGCATGTGCAGATAAAAGACTAAAGTTCAAAGATTGTAAAGATGAGCTCATGAAGCTACATCTCGAAGATTGCATGAAGACCAAGCTTTCCAAAGTTATAGATTTAGGTCTTAGTTGCAATGTAAGTAGTTTTGGATTGATAAAATGCACTATAAAGGTTAGTATTTAAGAGTTGAGCAAAGTTGGATATAACAAGTAATCTCGGTTTCTTGTTACAGACAACTTCAAGTAAATTGAGTTCACTGGAATAGTTTGGGAATAGTTTGGGAATAGTTGCAGACCAGTCCTCTCAAGTTTCCTTCCTAACATCTGTATTTTTGGAAAGTTTATTTCCGCGTAAAATTGATTTTGAAAATAAACGAATGGAAAGTTATTGTGCAGGAAAGACTCTTAAGTATGGAAAATATATCGTTGAGTTCATAAGCTGATTTTATTTTATTGCAAATAAAATCAGTAGAATATATTTTCTGTGAAATATTATCTTATTTCCAAGGAAAATATATTCTCATGATCTCATGCAATATGCTAACCAAAGGCTTACTTAAGAGGACTTCGAACACACAAACCCCAACACTTTTTGTACTAGTCTTCTACGAAAATCATAGTTGCAAAAGCTCTCTCTTGATATCGACCTAGCATTAATCCATTACTACAATTAGGTTTTAACTTACTCTCTTTCTAAGCATTAAGGCTATTTTGTATTTGAGAGACAAAGTGTTGTCAAGTGAGCAAATTAAGAGGTTAGTTTGCTGGGGAACTTGGTCAGGGATTAAGTTCATTTGAATTATCATAATTGGTGATTGGGTAGAACTTCCATAGGTGGAAGTTAGGCATCTGTTTGTGCAGAGGTGCATATTCAGATTGTTTGTATTCTTTTGTCAATCAGAGGTGATTAATAGAAGAGTGAGTGAGTGGAGGACGTAGACTTATTAGAAATCGAACCTTGTTAAATCTTGGTGTTGTTTATTTCTTATATTTACTTTCCACTGCTTAAGAACTTGTTCTAAACTTATCTTAACTAATCAAAAAACTTACAACATACACTCAATACTCAATTCCCCCCCCTCTTGAGTATAACCTGTACTTTTAATTGGTATTAGAGCCTAACTTCTTGAAAGGGTAACACCTAGAGACGGAAGAAAAAGATGTCTACTCAAGATATGTCAAATGGAATCGGAGGATCAAGGTTGCCTAAGTTCAATGGAACCAACTATCCATGGTGGAAGATTTGCATGAAGAACTTCATCATTGACACTGATTATGAGTGCTGGATGATTGTCAAAAACGGTCCAAGGAAGGTTGCTGCAAATTCTGATGGTACAGAGAAGAAAGAAAGTGAATACACTTCCACAGATCTGAAGACTTTTGAAAAAAATGCCAAAGCCATGTCTTTTCTTCAACAAGGTGTTGTTGATAATGAGGTTAGCCTTATCTTAGCATGCTCTTCTGCTAAAGAAATATGGGAAACTCTAGAATTAGCCTATGAAGGAACTAGTGAAGTCAGGAGATCTAAGGTGGATATGCTTATGTCCAAATATGAAACTTTCGATATGAATCGAGATGAAAATGTAAGAGATCAGATATGTTTACTTATTTTATGTCTATTATAAATGAACTGAAATCTCTTGGAAAAAACTTCACTAGTGAAGATTTGGTCAGAAAAATACGAAGGAGTTTGACASCTAAATGGTTGCCCAAGGTTACTGRAATACAGGAGGCCAAGGATCTATCCACCTTGATCGTAGAACAACTCATTGGGTCCTTAAAGACTCACGAGATGTTAGTTGATTCAAAGGAAGAAAGTACAACCAAAAGTRGTGGATTWGCCTTGAAAGGAGAAGAGAATGAGGAAGATCTGGATGAGATAGGCCTCATGGCAAGAAGATTCAAGAAGAGTCTTAGATCTCAGTACAAAGGGAAATCTTGGAAGAACAAGGGCAACTCGATGAAGACCAGTACTAGCACTGGTTGCTTRAAGTGTGGTGAACCTAGACACATAATCAAAGATTGTCCAGCACGAAAAAATGACATGGGAGGACAACGAGAGAGGAAGATAACTWAAAGAGCCATGCTTGCTACMTGGGGAGATTCAAACTCAGGTGGCGAAAGSGAGGAGGACGAGGCTCTTYTTTGTGTTCCAACAATGTTCGGAGACGTAGACCAGAGACAAACCTGTTCTGGGAAGAAAGGTCACATGTGTCTCATGGCTGGAAGCAGCTCTTCAAATGAGGAACAGGTAACTATRTCTGAAATGCAAGAACAAATGAGGTACTTTGATAGAGATGAGTTATTAAGTTTMATAGATTCTYCTATAGAACAAAATGTTAAAGGTAATGCTACTTACAAAGCTAACYWGAAAACGTTAAAAGAAGCAACACGAAATMTAGACCTAAGTGAAGGTCATTCTMCTGAACTTGAACTTATTTGTAGAGAACTGAAAGAAAAAAWTTTAGAGCTTGAAATAAGTTTAGATCAGAAGAATATGGAACTTGAGTTACTAAAACCACAGTCAGATTTTACTGGAGAAATTTTTTATCAAAACAATGACAAAGGTTTTAGTAAACTTAAGGATGCTGAAGTGGAAGGAATAAATTTCGAGTTGCTCAAA
>SNQN01004729.1:23535-34708 GCA_008642245.1 Bassia scoparia | reverse complement strand
AAGGCTTTAGCTGCTGAAGTCACATCAACCTTTAGCCATCGGCTAGCTCCATTAAATATGACAGTAAAGGAGCTTACGGGAGATATGCAACTCTCAAAGAATGAACTTGAAGAAACTCAGGTTGATTTTCATTAACTTTCTGCATGCCTTAACATGTTGTACTTATAGAATATATCGTAAAAAAACAYGTTGTGCTGTTTTATTAGTGTTTCTGACATGAATGTATTCTGATTGTTTCATGTCTTTTAGATGATAGTGACCACACCTGAAAAATGGGACGTCATCACCCGGAAGAGCAGCGACATGTCACTTTCAATGCTCGTTAAGCTATTAATTATTGACGAAGTGCACCTTTTGAATGATGATAGAGGTCCTGTCATAGAAGCATTAGTTGCTCGTACTCTTCGCCAGGTAAATATCTCCACCTGAAGTTTTGACTTTTGTTAATGGTGGATTATCTTTGTTACTGTAGATATCTACATTGAGCATTAGAATATAGCTTTCCTTGTAAGATTGAAGACAAGGCTCACTCAGTTGGGCCATTCTTTTGAATAATTCCACATAAACTTCTCATTGGAACTAGGTAAAGGAAACATGCCTCCCTAAGGTCTTGTTTCTTGTTAAGCCCCTTTGACATATGAATAAAAGCTTCAAAGATTATTTTATTGGGAGAATCTCTAGTGTCCTACYGTAGACTTTGAGATCGATCATGGTGTTTTTTGATTTTTGGTGCCCTACTATGTTTATATGGAAATTTCCCCATATATCCCTTAGAGGCCTAATAGCTAATGTACCTCTGTGGTTTTCAAGTTACMTYATGTTCTCTTGACTCCCGAGGTTAGGAGTTAATAGCTGAAATACCCTTACTACTAACGGACGTTAGGATTCCGTTAGAATTCCATCCATTTTAACAATTAAAGCTAACTAATTAAACATAACCACTTAAAACTAATTAATTAACCTTAAAATTAAAACTAATTAAAAACTAATTCAATCTTTCYTCTTTCACTTACSAGCTACTTCTCTCTCCTCCATTCTTATCTCTTCTGCCTTCTTGAAGGAATATCCTCAACAACAACATTAATGTAATATATAAACCCACAACAACATCAACAATTCGACACCATCAATAACAATAATTGGAACAACAACAGCAGCAACAATTCAACACCAACAGTAGCAGATCTGGGCGAATTGATGATTGTGCTTTGCTGGGAGAAATGATGCAKTTATTGCCATATGGTGAATTAATAGCAACAACAATAATTTGCACAACACCAACCAAATTAAACCGAGTTGATGTGCTTTGCAACTTRAATTGTGTCTTCAATGGAGGTTTTGTGTTCAAAAATCTGGGCTCAAAGAATAGCGTCGATAATGTAGACAGTAGGGAGCATGAGAATGGAGCTGACAGCGATGGAAAGCCCCAAAATGGCGACGAATTTGGGGAAGCAAGCTTTGTTGACATCATCAGCAATGCTAAGTTGAAAACTTGAAATCCCCCATTAATAGCTGATTTTTGGGAGATTTTYCGCAGATCTGAATTTTTTAGGATAGAGAAAGAATGAAAGAGGAAAAAAGAAGCTGTTTTATTTATTTATTTTTCTACTTTTTCTGGGTTTGTTTGAAGTCAATGAAGGAGAGAAGGAAGGAAGGAAGTTGGGAGTATTAAGGGTTAAAGATGAATTTGTTCGAATTTAATAATTTATGTTGTACGAACTTGTTGTTGTTGTTGTTGTTGAATATAGATACACAGAGAAGAAAGCATAGAATAGAAAAGAATAACGGAGCAGATAGAGTAATGGAAGAGGAAGAAGGAATTAAGGTGCTATTTGTTAAGGGGTAATGAAGAAAGGGAAAAGAAAYCTACAGCCTTCATTCCCATATAAACTGTTTGTTATGTYTTTTCTGAAAAATGGTTTCCCCATATATCAGTTTAKAGCTACCCAAAACTCCTTAATCATGATTCCCCCCTATCCCTTGGGAGTTGGAAAACCCCAATTCCTTCTTAGCTTTGACCATCTTGACCACCACTGTAGCCCACCTAGAAGTAGAGAACCACCACTACACCACCGCAAACTAACATTGCAACACCCCTGACCACCACAACGACAACCCAGATTACTGCAACCTTGCAACCTACCTACCACTGCCACACCCAGACCATCGCAACGCCACAAATCATGCAAGAATACCACGAAACCACCAACCCRCAAATCTATCTAACCCACCCACCCGCGAAACCACCAATCCACAAATCCATCTAACCCACAAAACATTCAAACCACCCACCACCCACCCACCCACGAAACCACTAACTCACCAACACCACCCACCCGTGAATTTTGAGTTGCGAAGAGGACGGCGGTGTGACGGTAAAGAGGCTAGGAAGAGGACGACAACAAAGAGGAAGGCGACGCTATTGCGAAGAGGGCGGTAGTTAAAGATAGTAGTTCATGGTGGCTAGTTGGAGGTAATAGATCATGGTGAAGGAAGGAATAACAATGGTGATTTGCGTGTTTTTATGGCAAAGAAGAGAGAGAATAAGTTKGTGCTTTTGATAGCTAAGACTTCATCAAAGTAAACCAAACATTTTTAGAAAATTGCCTTTCCTGATTCCTTTCACCTCAATTCCTTTTCTCAATTCCAYTCCTTTCTTTATACTTGAAACAAACAACCCGTATGGTTTAATTAATTAATGGAGGAGAGAGTAATGGAGGAAGRAGGAATWAGTTTTAATTTTAGAGTAAATTARTTTATTAAGTGTTTAATTAATTAATTACTTAGGTTTAAGGGTTAAGCTATGGAAACTTAACGACCATTAGTCATAAGGGCATTCCACCTATTATACCCTGACCATAGTACATGAGGTAATTCGAAAACCTCGGGGTACATCAACTATTAGGCCTAACCTCAGGGGTAGGGAAATTTCCCTTATGTTTACTATAGTAAGGGTGGCTCGAAAGAAAAAATTGATTTAGTAATGATTGGTCAAAGGCTCAAAGCTCCGTTAGATAGTCACTCTCCTATAATAGGACTTGAACTTCTACAGGTCAACATCTACTCGAAATATGGTTTATGATCTTCTGCTTCTTTTCTAGCACGAGAAGTGAAATTTCTAGCTTGTCAAGGCAGAATTTTCTACATGTTCCAAGTATCCACTTGTGATGCCAATCTTCTGTGGTAGCTTAATATTGATAACCCTCGTCTTTCAAATCCTCCCTTGATGCTCTGATGACTGGGATTCAAAGCCGGTGCATTGGTCTGTGTGACAAATGAGTGTAAATTTTCTTCTTATAAAGTCACCACTTATCATGTGCAGGTTCACGTGCTGGGAAGTAAAATGTTTAAATGATAAAAAGTATCTACATTTTAGCGAAGTTTGGTTGTAGATAGATTTCTTGCATATGTTAATGGATTTCTCGATATAGCTTGTAAAAGCCTGTCCTTGAATGATTGCCATAACGTAAAATCATTGCAGAGAGGATTTGTTTCCTTTACCTTCTCTCTCTTGAAGACATGGTTAAAGTACATAATGAAGACAGGTGGAGTTGGACCGGCACCATTTWAAAAAAATCCATTCTGTTTTCCTACTTTTCTGATGTCACCGTATGTCAGTGCGCCATCTTCTTTCTGTTTCTGTTTTATATTTTAACTAACAGAAGCTGCTTTAATTTTTTGTTAGGTTGAGTCATCACAATCCATGATTCGCATTGTTGGCCTTTCAGCCACTCTACCTAATTATATCGAGGTTTGYCTTCTGTAGAATCTTATTTACTACTTTGTAAATAAAAACATGACAGCTTTTTTAAGAGTAAGCATCCTTATGGCCTAAATATCATTTAGGTTGCACAATTCTTGCGGGTGAATCCAGATGCAGGGCTCTTTTTCTTTGATTCAACTTACCGTCCTGTGCCTCTTGCACAACAGTACATTGGCATTACTGAGAAAAATTTCCAGGCTCGCACTGATTTGCTGAACAAGATATGCTACGATAAGGTGAAGAYTATTATTTTCTGCATAACTTAACTGGTTTGTCTTTTGAGGTGAGTTTTTGTTACCAATACTTTCATGACAGGTAGTTGATTCCCTAAAGCAAGGCCACCAAGCAATGGTCTTTGTCCATTCACGTAAAGATACSGGGAAAACTGCAGAGAGATTGGTAAGGCTGCTTTCTGAATTATCCAAAAATTCATCAAACGGTATGAACATTGCTTTTGTAATGAATTTGCATTTCCGATGTGTTTTATGAATAAATATATCACCTGTGGTTACATCAATGCCGGAACATAAAATCAGTATTGTGCTGGTTATTTTGTCAAGCTATATGGTCATATGGGTAGGTTGTTATATCTAGAGCTTCTCTTTGGTGCAAATCCATGGGTGTTTTTGAAATTTTTTCTTTGTATGACAATCAGCATGATTAGCACTGCATCCGTTCCATACTTTCCACTTTCTTCTTTTTGATCCCTATGTCTCWTCTTATGCATCGATTTAATTATCAGGTAATGTATGTTCTACTAATCTTGATTGGAAAGGGTAAATTTTRGTCAATTAAGCTGTTTGATKATGCATAATCAATCAAGCCAAAGGATTGTGCATAATATCTTATTGAATCAAAGAAAAAAAGGCAAACCTATTCTGGTTCAAATCTTGCTGGGTATGAATTTTGAAGAACTTAGTCAGAGGATCACATTGTAAGAGCTACAATTGGTACACCAAAGAAGTTTGAGCKTGTTTTAAAATAAAACTAGAAAATTGTTTTACTTTAGGATTGTAGAAATGCAGCAAGTCTAGAGGAGGGTGTTGTAGATTTCTTGGTAATCTGTCATGTTTTTTTTTTATTTTTTTTATTTTTTTTTTTTTTGTGTGTGTTTTATTTCTTCATTAGAAATCTTTCAGTTTCACTGTTCACTCTCAGTATCGACCGTCATCCTTTGAAGTTTTAAAGTATAAGCTATACTCACTTTGTGCATTATATTGCTGATACAACATACAACTTTTATTGACAGAAAGTGTTCTGCTTAAGCTTCCTGTATCTCATTCTGCTGTCATGACTTATTTTCAATTGAATTCTCAAATATGTCTTATAATAGATGTGAAAGGGGAATGTCCAGGAAAAATATCTATCATTCTTCTTGCCTTTTGTGGTTATTATAAAGTGCTAAGTTCTTTTTTGCTGTGAAGCAGATTATCTGCAATTTAACTTTATATAGTTTCATTGTTCATCTTTGATTTTCAATATAGGTTGAGCTAGCTCGCGAGGACAACAATCTGGAGCTTTTTCAGAACGAGACACATCCACAATATCATTTGATAAGGGTAAGGATCTCAATTCTATATTAACCATCCTCTTTAACATGACTGGTCACTGATGTATTTTAAGCTATATGTATTTCAGAAGGAGGTTATGAAGTCTCGAAACAGAGAATTAGTTGGACTCTTTGATTCTGGGCTTGGTATTCATCATGCTGGAATGTTACGTTCTGATAGGGGTCTCACTGAACGACTTTTCTCTGATGGACTATTAAAGGTAAAATGTTTCAAACTTCTGTTTCTTTTTTGCTCATTTATTTTTAATATTATATTCATCTCTTGGATAAAATGTTCTTCAGGTGCTAGTGTGCACGGCAACATTGGCATGGGGAGTAAACTTACCTGCTCATACTGTTGTGATCAAGGTTCGAATTCATTCTGTTCCACTGCTTCAAGCTATTCTAGAAACTCTAACTCCTTTTGATATCATGTTCTGAAGGTTGCTTACCTTCACAAAAAATTATGCCTACCTGGCACCAATAGAATATCTACTGTTCTATGCCATGATCTGTCATATTTTAAGCCTAGACAAACTTTATTCTGATAGGGARACCAGTAGTCCTTTAGAAGGCCTGGTATCAACAATTGAAGATGAATGCTGGTTTAGTATTGTTGCTCATATCAGTCTTGTTGGGTCTTGTGATATGAGCTTTCGTTAAGCCATATACCCATTTTGGTGGGTAAGTATCGATAATGCTGCAAAGTTGCGATGATTTGCTGTTTAGAYACAAAAAATTGTGAAGTTCATGTATCATTATCCAGCCTTCAAACAAGTGCTAAGTACTGTGTAGTGTGTTCTATGCTTCGTAGTACCTTGCATGTTGTCTATTGTCTGGAATGGTTCTAACGTGCCCTGCCGCATTTAATGTACCTAAAATTATCTCTGTATATGATACGTGTCAGGCAAAATATTGATGTGTTAGGCAAGTGCTCTTATTTTACGGTAAATTCTGTGCATTTTAGAACAGTTGGGCTAAAGTAAAGATACTCCCATGCCCCTGTCAGCGACTCGGTGTCAAAATACCAGTTAAAAACAGTAATCATAAGTGGTACTTTTTTTTTTTTTTTATTCTTTCTAATGGAGTCTTTACCCTCACTCCTCCTCATTATGGATGTGAGGAGACATGTATTTTTTGCTCGACAAATTATAGCTCGAAGTTTCTCTCATGGTTCATTAGTCCAATTTGGAACTCTTAGGTGCCTTACACGTTACTATGGTAACATATTAATAGATAAGAATTCAGTCATTTCCCTGCAACAGCCTGAATCAGTTATTGCCTGATTGCTTCATGTTCCACTATACTTCGTATCCCCTTAACCCAATTAGATGTCATACTTGTCCAAGCACACAATTTTAGGAGCAAAATAAAGTGGATATAGGAGTATTAGTTTTTTATGATGAGGTAGGAAGAAAGGGGGTAATGTTTTTATGGTAGAAAAAGGCAAATGGTGGACCCTTCATTTTTAGAGGTTTGAGTCAAACAATTAGCTCAACTCTAGCTTTTGTGGGAATAATTGAAGTGAGATAAACAATTTTTTCTGATAGGTTCATACCAAAGGAAGTGTGACAATTAATATGTTGCAGACTAATTATCAAGTGTGACAACTGACAACATATATTGGACAGAGGGAGAATCAATAGAAGCCAAAGCCCCTCTTGCTGGAATGTAATACAAAAGATCATTGAAAGGACATCTTATCCTCCATTCGTCATTATATCTTGTGCTCTTATTAACTCTTTCAGCTATGCATCTATTGTTTATTAACTGCTGGTATTTGAGAAGATTCTTGATCACAGGTTCTTTTATACATGACTATGGTTCTCCCTGGTGATATTGTTTTACAAAATGTTAACCTTTTTTTTTTTTTATTTAAGTGTTAGAAAAAATGTATTGCTTGGAAGCTCTGATCAGTTATTTGTTGGCAAGTTTATAACATTACTACTCCCTGCTATTTTTTTGTTTCCTAAAAGTGAATATATCTTTTCTCTATGAATGACAAACCCTCAAACTGAAAAGCAGCGATATCTTTTGAGCATATTGCTTACCTTTCTTTTATCTATCAACTCAAGCAACATATTGTTTCTTTGTTTGACCAGGGCACACAGATATATGACTCAAAGGTGTGGCTGAGGGGATCTGGGAATGCTTGATTGTTTGCAGGTGAAACAATATCCGTTAGCTTTTATTTTCTCCATTCCTAGTTTTCTTTGTTATCTAGTAGCTTCTTTTTTTTTTAATGTCAGTTGTGATATTGCACTTTTAGATCTTTGGAAGGGCTGGAAGCTCAGTTTGACAAAAGTGGTGAAGGCATCATTATCACATTCATGACAAGTTAGCCCATTACTGAGGTGCTTACTAGCCAACTCCCTATTGAGAGTCAGGTAGAATCATATTTGCTATTGATCTTTCTCTATTATCACATTTGAGGAGTATTGAGAAGGTTCCAGTTGGTTATCTCTGTAGCTTGGGGCTAAAGTTAGCAATATTCAGGGACCTAATTTATCGCTTTTGTAATTTTTTTTAATTTTCATGGTTTAAGTGCTCCAGTTTTGAGATTGGACTGGCTTATCTTAAGAATAGCTAACTAGCTACATATGTACGGAATTTCCACTTTAAAAACCATTGCAAAAGATATGTTAGTCGTATGCAATACGCAGTGAACTTGGAATCTGTTTTATAATCAGGCAGTACATATTCATGGAGTTGGCATCTTTGATAGATTTTTTTTCTTATTTTTTATATTTCTTCACTTGGACATTGCTATATTCCTTTTGCAGTTTATCAGCTCTTTGAAAGATAACCTGAATGCCGAGGTCGCCTTGGGTACTGTCACGAATGTGAAAGAAGCTTGTGCTTGGCTCGGTTATACCTATCTCTTTATAAGGATGAAGATGAATCCTTTGGCATATGGTATTGGATGGGATGAGGTATTTAGAACTCTTTAGTGATAAGATTGTTTTATTTAAACTTTGGGCTTGTGTTGCTGCTAAAATTTTGGAGGTTTGAAGTCACAGCAGTCATGCATTCATATGTTTGTAGGTCTTATTAAGCAGCGGCGTCATACTTTCATCTATGCCCGTGTTCCCATTTAACATATCAATCAATCAATCAAAGCCTTAATCCCATAAGTGGGGTGGCTACATGAACCAAAAGTTGTTACTCTGTGTACTCATCTACAAAGATGCTCCGTATAACAATTAACGATTGAAAAACACTGTATTCTTGTTCTTTTTTCCTAATGATGAGATCTATTGCTCTTCCTTTTGTCTTATCTCTGAATGAATTTTCTTTTATAGTATCATTTAAATAATTACTTAATTTAAAAAAAAATCCCGCACCTTTTGCTATTTTGGATTATAACAGAAAAAAATGCAACATTATCACATTTACTTATTCGGGTTAAAACTTGAGTAAAATTACAAAAATGCTTGTACTTTCTCTCTCCTCCTTTTTCCCTACTTAACACACGTAAACTTGATTCTTAATTTTCCCTCCAAATGAAAATCACATAGGTTGATTAATTGTATTTTACCTCACTTTCTCTCTCCTCCTTTTTCCCTACTTAACACACGTAAACTTGATTCTTAATTTTCCCTCCAAATGAATATCACATAGGTTGATTAATTGTATTTTACCTCACTTTCTCTCTCCTCCTTTTTCCCTACTTAACACAATGAAACTACAATCAACATTTTCCTCCTAGGAGTCCGTGTTGGGATAAAATGTTGCAATGAATTTGTTACGGAGCAAGTATTTATTATCTTGATAAAGGAAAGAAGCAAGTTCTTTCATTGCTTGTGTTTTCTGTTAAGTGAGTTTTGTTGTAGAGGCTAATTTACATGTTTTTCTCACACTTTGTTTGCTTAAGGTTTAATTGCCAGCTTAAAAGCTAGGTTATCTTATTTTCAGAAGTTAATGACATCATTGTGTTTTCTTTTATTTACGCTACAGGTGGTTGCAGACCCTTCTCTGGTTTTGAAACAAAGAGCTTTTATAACTGATGCTGCTCGTGCTCTTGAYAAAGCAAAGATGATGCGGTTTGACGAAAAAAGTGGCAATTTTTACTGTACCGAGCTTGGTCGTATTGCAAGCCATTTTTATATACATTATTCCAGTGTGGAAACTTACAATGATATGTTGAAACGACATATGAGTGATAGTGAGGTAAATTTTCATTGTTATGGCTTCCTTTTGCTAAAATATCGAGTCGATGTTTGACCTAAACTTCACTCTATTAAACTGTGTAAAATGGTTTTAGGATTGTCAAGGWTTTTAGTAAAATAGTTATTAACGACATTCCAAATAGTGTTCATAAGCATCATAAAAGTTTCCCATTTATGATATAATAATTCATTAGTTGCTTGTTACAAAGGCATATCTTTGGCACTTTTTTGATWGGAAGTAGACCTGAATGGTATTGCTCTTGAAACATGTTTTTGCTTTATTCCTGCTGTTGGTTAACTATTGTTTCCCTTCTACTGATCCAGATTATTGATATGGTTGCACATTCTTCTGAGTTCGAAAACATTGTTATCAGAGAAGAGGAACAAATGGAATTGGAAGGTTTAGCACGTGAGTGCCCTTTAGATATTAAAGGAGGTTCCTCGAGTAAACATGGGAAAATATCGATTCTCATTCAGGTATTTTTGGTCTTTCATTTTTGTGTATGGCTTATATCACATCTGGTGCACTTTTCAATTAACTGTCCTTTAGATAATTAGACCTGGCATATTCAATCACACATGTGTAATGATTAGGGCGGAGTGAGATTTAAGATCAATAAATGAAATGTGCTACAAGTTAAATAATATATTTATGGAAGATGATTGACATCAAACAACATAGGTAAGGTTTACTTGTATATTCTGTTGGCAATGCAAAGCTAAGCCAACTTTCGAGTAGAAGGCAAAACTTCCAAATAGCCACTTTCGGAGGTGGTAGCTCCAAACAATTCTCTCAACTTTTTCTGAATGACCACATCAATACCTCTTCCTACTTAAGCGTACGACCCAAACTTGATTACTAAATTACCCTTCGTTTACTTAGGACTACTTCATCTACTATCGTGTCCTTCAATACAAACTTCTTTTCTTATCATCTGCTACCTACTGAATTTTGTCTCTTCCTTCATGTTCTGTATTACAGTACCTGTCTTCTTTTTGACTTGGGCTTTCGGGCCTCCTCCTAAGTAATTGTCACTCTTAGATCGGTGGCTATTGGCTGCATAACAACATTTGAAAAGAAAAATAAGAATTAAAAAATTCTTGTGGGTCCAATTTAAATTCTATCATGTCTTAGTGAGTGAGTGGAAGCATTGAGATTATCTTTAGTTCAAATAATTTATGCTTGGTGGCTATTCTTCACTTTCTGATCCATAATTTTTATGGCGAGGCTTCCTAGCTACTAAGAATTGGTTCCAGAAACGCATCACTAAGCATATTGAATTACTCATTTCGTCCTCCACTGCCGTTATCTTGTGATAGTGCTAAGGGCAGAATAATCGTTTTCCCGTGTTGTTCTTGTGTAATATTGTAATTCTTCAACTTTGGTGAATTACAAAATGGTACACAATTTGCCAATCGAAGTTCTAATGAAGATATAGGTGGATAATTTGTTGACTTTGCTAATCTTGTAGCATAGTATGTAAGGGCGATATCGGGCATTGTAACTATTACATTAGTTTAATAACATCATTAGTCTTAAAGCTAATAGAACTAAAGCTGGACGACAAATCATTTTTAGAAAATATCCCAAAAGTATTCTGTTCTGATTATTGCATTTTCTGCATTCTGCATAGAATATGCAATCTATTAGATTTATCTAAAAAGATTGCCAAAATTTGAAAGGATAAAGCC
>SNQN01004729.1:7470-18593 GCA_008642245.1 Bassia scoparia | reverse complement strand
GGAGAAGACGGTCTCTTCACTCAACCTGGGAAAACAGTTCTCTCTTTTATGTGTCTCTGTTCACTGTACTTTGGTTTGCGCGTATTTGTTATCCTCTTTTTGTTGTCATATTAAAAACTATCATGTCTTCAGTTAGATGACTGGTGATTAATTACTCCAGACTTAATGCCCTTTGTCAGGCAGAATATTATTATTTCACTCCTGAGAAGTGGGACTGGAATCAGCCAAGTAAACTTGCACATCACTCGAAGCTATGTGTAAACGGCCATCCTTTCACTATTTCTCATGGACTTCTCACAAGATAGCTTTAATTTATCGTGTTTTCTTCCTTCTGATTACTAGGTCAGATAAACTAATAAGAGTTATACCCCTGTCAGATTTGTGTGTGTATGCTGAATCAGTCGGTTTGTTCAGTTACTCTGTTAGTTTCATTACTGTCTGTGATTGAGCTTCCTTTCATCTTGTTGTCATTTCTTTCATTGACTCCCATCCTTCCTTTCCCCTTTTCTCCTTGTCACGCTTCCCAGGTATTGTCTTTTTTCATATGTGGTGTGACTATTGACCATCTTATTGCTTACACCCTGGTATTATGTTATATGCTCCGCCAACATATAAAATATAATAGATACATTTGATGCTTTTGTTCCAGCCTTTTAAATTGCTTAATAACTTATTTGCAGGTAGGCTATGATTCGGATGAGATTCATCACTGAGCTGCATACGGGCCAAATCCTGAGGTACTTATCTGGATACTACCTAAAATTTATCATATAACTCCATATTTTCTTGGTAGAGTTCGAGTTCCTATGTATATTAGTCCCTCACTGTAAAATGCAAATGATAAATGTCTGAAAATGACATAGTTATTGCAATTTATATGATCTTATCTATTTATTTAAAAATTATCCAAACTCTAAATATATCATAATCATATACTTTCTCTGGAAGTAAGAATTTGAACAGGTGGAGTTCCAGGAAATCCACATTATTCAACTCTTTGGATGAAAATAATCGAAATAATTTGCATGTGGAATTACAATTGTATTTCAAAATTGAAATATCCAGCCACAATATTGGGAAAAGCACTCATTTAACCTAAATCTTTAATTGACACAAAGCCAGAGCAACAAATTAGATGAACAATGTAGGAAGAATTTAACTTAAAGGAAAATATAAAATGAAGCGGATAGATAAAGGATGAGAAAAGAACCATAACTTTCATTAACTTGATTAAACATATACGAATCCTGGTCTTGCTTGTCAAATGTTATTTATGTGCTTTTACTAACATGCTGCAGTGACTTCCTCAATGAACCCATATCGGATCCACCAATGGTTCGAAATTATCGGATCCACCAATGGTCTGAAATTATATTGTTTACCTCGTTCAACTATACCTATTTGTTTGACTCCCAGTTATMTTGTTTAGCGAAAATGTAATATATTAGATATATGCCCTTTATTTYAAAATGCAGTGCGGCTATCCTCAAAATATCCCGTGTAGTAAAAATAATGAGGAAAGCCACAAGGTGTACCAAAAAGCACAACTTTGAGGCGCTCCTTGCTTGTCATTAGTTTTTTTATATGATTGGCTCTTCATCCTTGCCTTCATTTCACTTGTGCTTTCATTTAAACTAATTCTCGTTGATTACTAACGTGAACTATCAACCTTTTGCTATAATGAAGTCAAGAAAATATACTAGGCCTTTTTAGCAAAACAGAACATCTCATGTAGTCATGTGTGTGATGTGCATGTCTTCACCTCAGGCCTGGCATCAAAGTAGGCAATGTGGCATGCTAGCAGGTGCCAGCAAGGTGCCATAGCATTATAGAAAGGGAGTGTGTAAGGGTAGAAAATACACACACATATATATATTATAATTGTTATCAACCTGTCTGCAGAAAGGGATTTGGGAGCATAGATTGCTTCATGAGCAGTATGATTGCTTCATTGATTGGATATAAACTTCAAAGTAAGGGAACAGGAAAGGTATTAGACATTACCAACCACAAATACAGCTACTAAGTACCAAGATATATACCATGCCAATCTTGCACACATTTTTTTTAAAGATCTTATTCTGGTCTTGCACGTTACTTAATACATCAGTAGGAACTTCTTGAATTGAATGTTTGGGTGAATTTGCACCATGAAACAGCATCCTGTCATATGTAAGATTATSTTCTTGCCTCTTCTTAAGTATTTTTTTTTCTTAAAAGTATGGAATGGTTGCTCAAGAAAAATGTATTCATGATAAGTAAGCCCTAAAACAGCCTGGGTCCAAAAGCCTATTTCAACTATTATAAAATAACTCTATACAACTGAGGGAAGTCGTCTCAATTGAGCAATGGCCATGGTGTATAAAGTTTACATCTTATAAACTCAACTAAGCTTGTTTCTGTTACTAATGTGTACAAGGATATTGTCTCTGAGGGCTTGCTGCAATTACCTTGTTCCTGCTTACTCTTAGCTCTATCTTGCTGCAATGACTCCATTCCATTGTTTCTTTAATTCAGTATGACTTTTTTTTAATGATCTTTTGTGATGCAATTCATGTAATTTTATTTTAATGGGTTGCTGATGGACGACTGTTTTATAGGTTATTGTTTCAAGGATGAGATACATATCATCACAAACAGAACGTTTAGTGAGGTTTGTGGGTCTGTCAACTGCGTTAGCAAATGCTGGGTATGTTAGCAGATTCTTCAGTGTCCCTTTACATCAATATGTCTCCTGACTGCATTTGTGCTTCAACATAGTTTCTAGTTTGAGTGATTGCCTTATTATTTTTGTTGCACTGCTTGTCCTAATTCAAGGTTCATAGTATTGCAAATTGGTTATAAGTTTATAACACAGACTATTGCCTAATTATCAGCCCCGAAGTCTGAACTAAACACACGGTTGGAATTTATCAGTAACTCACACACGCGCGCGCGCACGCCCATGCTCTTGCACGCACACAATCCCAGAAATGAAACCTTATGGAATTCAAGTCCATGGAATTAGTTGATCAATAGAATCATGTGTATATTCCCATGTGTGCCTGAGAATAGGTTGAATGCAAAGTTTTAAACTAAATTTTCGTATTCAATTCTCCAATCCTATTTGTTGTAGGCAGTGCCGGATATCTGAATCCAAGAAATTTGGAATATATGATTCCTTATCAATCCGGATTTTTCTAGATATTTGATGTCAATGTCGATATCTGGAATTTTCTCATCAGTACTACAATATATCTGAATTCGATTTTAGTGGATAGCTTGGAACTATAGAAATGGGTATGAATATTTAGTTTTTCATTAAAAATTGCAAAATTTTTTGGGATAATGGGCAAGATACTCAGTATCTTATCATTTCTTTTGGATTTTTTTGGGATATTGGATATCCAATCCGAAAATTTCGGTATGTCGGACATCAGATGTCTTAACCAATTCCAATTTTGGTCAAATATATCATATAATAATAATAATAATAATAATATAATAATAATAATAATAATAATAATAATTAATAATATAATAATAATAATAATAATAATAATAATAATATAAGAAGGATCTATTTATGAGATTATCATGTAGTTTGCGGAGCCCTATTGTTTGTAGTAAATCTCTATATTGGATTATATTTTCTTGATAAGCTTTTCTCATTGTTTCTCTGATCATTTAGAATTTGCTGACTGGCTGGGGGTTGGAAAACTGGCCTTTTATAATTTCAAGCCTAGTGTAGACCGCTACCACTTGAAGTGCATATCAGGTCAGTGAAGAGGTTTATTTTTATTGCTTCTGCTAGAAGTTTGAGTTTGAGTGTTGTTTAGAATGTGCCTAATCTCGATTGCTGTCTTTGCGTTACTGTTTTTCCCTTTGTCCAGCAAACTCGAGTTTTACTTTCCTGTTCTATTCTCAGTTTTTTTGTTAAGTGTCTTAACCTATGGAATGTAATTACTCTGCTATCAGACTCTTCCATGGACTTGTGACAAATTTTCAGCAAATTGTTGTGCATTTTTCTATATTTGGAGACTTTTGTGTCTCCTATCAGCTTCATTAGATATTCTTTCTGTATCTCAGATGTAAATCAATAAATCAGCTATTGTGATACACTGACACTATCACAGTGTCACACTGTGACTACAATTCCACATCAATCAAGATGCAACTAAATACTTTGTCCATCACACGAGTGTTGCTACTTTTGCCATTTTGGAAGTAACGAACGATTGCACAAACTAAAATACGAAGTATTTCTTTTATTGAGATTTTTTTGCATAAAATTGTTAAAATACCCTTGCTAACAAACTTTAATCACACATTACACTTGACCAAAGTCATTATAAATAACCTAAACTAACCAAACCACCACACACAACAAACTACCACCATCAACCGCACCACTCTGATCACCCACAGATAGCACATTTTGCACCCACCCTCACCACAAAAAATTGCACCACTTGACTGTTTGATAAATTGGAAACCATCATCTTTGGAGAGAGAGTGAAAAGAGATAGAGATGAGAGGCGATTTCAAGTGTGGTGTGATTTCGAGGTGTTGATGTGATTTCATGGCTGGGTTGAGATTCGTGGTGGATTGAGGAATGGTACAAATTTGAGGTGGTGGTCGGTGTGAGTTAGCGGTAGTGTCGCCGGCGGCGTCAGTAGTGAGGTTGGTGGCAGGGACCTAGACAGAAGTGGGTCTTGTGGAGGTTAAGTGGTGGTTACGTGGGTTAATCGATGCATTAATGGTCATTTCGCAAAAATTGCATATTAGTCCGCGCACAGCCACACACCCATTTGTTACAAACATTCGTTGATGGATATTCCTGACATATTCACATATTCTTCTTCTACGGAGCACTACTTTGATTGGTGTTTGAAATATGAACATGATGGCATTTCTTTTGGCCAGCTTTGGTTTTAAGCTTCACCCATTCAAGTGTAATAACTTGGAGCATGCACTCAACATTTGCCATTAGATGATCCTATGACACAACTGGCTAATTACTTCTTATTATTCAGGATACCCTGGGAATTCTATTGTCCAAGAATGAAATAGCATGAATAAACCTGCATATGCAGCTATCTGCTCTCATTCACCTACCAAAGCCCAGTTCTTATATTTGTTTCATCGCGATCGACAAACAAAACACACAACAGCTTTGACCTATACAGGTCATGGGACGTACTATATCCAATTTTGTGTTTGATTGCTGCCTATCAGAATGAGATAGTTCATCACAACATGTCTTTCCCCTATTTTTTTTTTAGAAAAAACTTTTAAAACAACAGTATGGCCTGCATCTGATGAGCATTCAAGAAAGTTTCTTGAATATCGAAGAAGAAGAGTTGCAGATGATTCTTTCCCAGATTACAGATCAGAACCTGAGACACACCTTGCAGTTTGGTATTGGTTTGCATCATGCTGGATTGAATGACAAGGATCGATCTGCAGTTGAAGAATTGTTTGGAAACAACAAAATTCAGGTTTGTCAACTCATAAGCTTTAACTCATGTGTCACAAACTCTTCTATATTTATTTAATGTGTTGCAAAGGTCTTTCTTTTGTCTTCTTGCGGTTTCTTGAACACCAAAACTCATGTGTTACAAACTCTTTTATATTTTGATTTTTWAATAGGTATTGGTGTCAACTAGCACTTTGGCTTGGGGTGTGAACCTTCCTGCACATCTTGTTATTATCAAGGTTAGGCAACTGCACACTTCTCTGCTCTTATGTATGCAGGCTCTGAATATAGCTTAAAACAAACTCATTTCTATAGACCCTACTCAATGTCTTTCAGTTTGATTTTTCAAATCTTAGGCAACTTGTAGTATGAAATCTTTGTTGGTCCTCTTTGTCCAGTTATCTATGTGGATGGTTATAAACTAAAATAAAGAAAGGGAGAAGAATGCATAKYTTTTGTTTGTTTTTGGGGTGATGACCCACTACCACAAGTTGTCCACAACTAGAGTCCTATAACATTGGTGAAAATTTTGATCTATAGCAGCTGGATTCAATAAATCAAAGCCTTAATCCTTAATCTTATAAGTGAGGTCGGCTTTATGAACCAAAAGTGATTATTCCATGTGGTCATCATCCATAACGATCTTCCTCCTCTATCCCTACAAATCTACAATAAAAAAACCCCATTCTCATGCAAATTCAGTTGCTTCATATCATTCTTAACTCCTTCCAACGAATTCATTTTTGGTTTCCCTCTATCTCTGTTCAACTCTCCATGATCCCACATTCCCACCYCTCCACTTTTTATTTCGTGTCACCTGTCTTCGTCTTATATGCCCAAGCCAACACATACAATTTTTGTAGAACGGTAATGATTATGATTTATGATATAGCAGCTGGATTGTAAAATATAAATGTCTATTCAACTCAGAAAACAGGGTGGGCTTAAAATGCTGGTGCTGATTTTAATATAATACGGAGTAATAAGGAAAAATGGTGTAAGTGATTATGAGTGAAATGACCTGGCACCCTTGCAGTGAATCCCATGATCGTCCTCTTAATAATTGATGCCTATAGTTCTGAATGCTGAGTGAATCACCAACTGAAGATTCTGTCATAAATTCCATCACCAAAAGATGACCTTGACATTGAGTATTCTTGCTTTGTGATTCTATTCTTTTTCATCAATTTTTTATTTTTCTAGTTCTTCGTTTCTTTTAGTTTCTCCAGAGTTTCATTCCATGATAACACTTTCTGTGTTTGATGCAGGGTACAGAATTTTTTGATGGAAAATCAAAAAGATATGTTGATTTTCCTATTACTGATATCTTGCAAATGATGGGTCGTGCTGGGCGTCCTCAATATGATCAACATGGGAAAGCAGTGATATTGGTTCATGAACCCAAAAAGAGTTTCTACAAAAAGGTTACCTACATATGGTCTGAARCTTTATCTTGAGCATGTATTCTGCTAGAAGTGTGTCTTGTTAATAGCATTCTGTTTMTTTTATTGCAGTTCCTTTATGAACCCTTTCCAGTTGAGAGTAGTCTCAGGGAGCACTTGCATAACCACTTTAATGCAGAAATTGTTTCTGGCACAATTTGCCATAAGGAGGATGCCATCCCTAATTGATTGGCGACTTTTAACGAAGAAAGTGTTATTCAACTAATTAACCTTCAGGCAAATTAATTGTGATTTTAAATGTTATCATGGGTCTTATTGGAAATAGCATGTGTGGAGCACTGTTGGTATTGTAGATATCGTGCTATCATTACTGGTCGATGTCATTTCGGTATTCCAAATTTTAAAAGCAATTCAATTTGTTTTTTCTTTTTATTGATATATTATAAAAGGAGAAGACTTTAAAAAAAAAAAAAGGGATAAGAAGAAATGGAATATCGTCTCACATTTATCATGTAGTGTTTAGTTTTAAATGAATAAAGGTAATACTAATATATAGCTATAACGACCAACAACCACTAACAATTACTTAATCTCTCATACACAACACATTTATCATTCAATGTTCTCAGATATGAGTTCAGTGACTACCGCCATATCATTGCTGGTAAGTCGTCCTGTCAACTTCCACATCTACTCTTGCTCCTTTTCATGTTCTATATATATGTATTTACTATGTTTTGTTTGTGGAATAAGTGGTGCTGTTTTAGGTGTAGTTGGTTTGATTCTTGGTTTTGGTGGGAAGTTTTTTGGGGTGGTGGGGTGAGTAGGATGGTTAGTGATGCAATTGTGGCGATCAGTGGCATGATGGAGGGGTGGGGTGAGGTGGCTAGGTGTTTGTGTGTATTGATCTTTTAGATGGTTCGTGGTGAGTGTAGGATGATGATTGGGTTGTAGTGGGCCGTAGTATGGGAGCGAAACTATGCGAACTAGTAGAAAGGGTCATGTGATAGCAAGGTGGTTGGTTGTAAGAGAAGATGGGGGTTATGAGATTTGTGGGAGGTCTACTGAATAAGTTAAGGAATGAGAATGATGATTAGAATGACCTAACAGCAACAACAAAGAGATAGGGAGAATGGATATGATAAGGTTTGACGTATGACTCTTGCAATGCCCCATTAAACAATCGTTATGTGCATGAAAACTGTTTCTAATATTATTGCTACTCAAAATAGACAGTTTATCACCTTCTGTTTGCAGATGAAGGTGTTTGAATTTGAATGATACTTGGGAATTGGGTTAGTATGTAAAAGATATCTGGTTCAGAATGGCATGCTTTTTGTAACTGTGGCTGAGGCTGTTATTTCTGTCGAAAGGGGAAATGGGGAAGAAATTAAAAGGGAGGTTGAAAAAATGTTTTGCTTAAGAAGGCAACATAAATGATTCATCATATTTAGTGTTGGTTATACAGTAGAAAACTCAATGTCCACATGTACCTTTCACGTAGCGAACCACCATCAACCTCACTTAAATACCAATAAAACTTATAGCCAAAGGGAAAACAGATGGAGCTTAGTGGTCAAGTGTCTTTACAAAAACAAGTTATCTTATGAATGTATAGCAATTCCTGACCCTCCTTGTAATCTTATCTAAGATTTTACAATTTCATGCGTTTGGCTGTGGTGAACATCAAATAGATGTGGGGCCCACAGTGGTGGGTATGTGGGATTAGTGATTTATGGGTGATATTTGGAATTAGGCTGCGATGAGGTGGTGCGGTTGAGGTACTGGTTACAATTCAGTGTGGCAGAGGTTGGTCGTTACTCATCTAGGTCGGTCTAATATTAGTGGGCGTAATTTCAGTGAAGAGAGTGAACATTCTGTTGGTTGAGATATCGAAAGTGGGGGATGAATTCAGATAGCTGATGGAATCACGAGCATGTATTCTGTAGATTAGATATACTTAAAAGGGTGTAAGAGGATAGCCGAAATGGCTAATCAAAAGCTGTCCAAGGAAATATGTTGGCAATCTTTTCTCTTTCATTTCCTGTAACCATACATGTATCGTCTCCTCATGCACACTTGGTGTGTCTGTTGTAGTTACATTTCTTTTTTTCTCTTTCAATTTTTTTTTTTTTAAAAGACTCGTTAGAAATTCGTAGTGCATGGATGACAAACTTTCTCCCTCCACTGGGCATTGGCAGCTTGCATTGAAACTTGAAAGTACCTTTCTGCWTCTTGATTGCATATCACATTTACATTTGATTTATGGTTTGAAGTTTGAACAGACTGTTAATCTTAATTGCATATCACATTTACGTTTGATTTATGGTTTGAACAGACTGTTAATCCAGCTTACTATGGTTTGGAGGATATCAATCCAGCAATTGTGAGCTCGTACTTATCTAGGTGAGCACTTGGAATTCATTTCTTTTGTCCGGCCTTTTACTTTGAAGGCAACATTATCCTTCTATCTCTTTGTGGCAGGTTGGTGCAAAGTACATTTGAGGATCTAGAAGACAGTGGATGCATCAAAATGGTTGAGGATGGTGTAGAACCTATGATCCTTGGGACAATCGCATCTCAGTATTACCTTAGCTATTTGACCGTGTCAATGTTTGGCTCCAACCTTGGACCGAGCCTTTCACTTGAAGTGAGTGTTAGATTTAGCAAAGTAGCAAGTGGTTCAWTTTTTCAATTCTCATCCTTTTCTTCTGATAAAATTTTATCATTTGAAGGTGTTGTTGCATATATTATCTGCTGCGTCTGAGTACGATGAGCTCCCAGTGCGGCATAATGAGGTATATAGAGATTGCAATATTACTCATGAGTCATGGCCCAAAAATKTATCAAGCTTTCCAAGGAATGCCTTTGTCATTGGCAATGACGCATTTCTTACACCTRTTGTGATAAGAAAACTTARATACACATGATTTTATTTATTTTCTTGAGAGGGAAAATGGTATATCATAGGTACAAAGGAGGAATATAAGAATGCACAGATCACTTAAATGATTAGAAATATTGGGTATGTGATGCCATGGTTTTAAAACCACTGTCTTACACATGATTTATTTTATTTTATTTTATTTTTTGAAGAAAATAGTATGTCATGGCTACAAAAGAGAGATATTAGAATGGACAAATCACTTAAATGATGCGGAATATTGGGTATGTGATGTCATGGTTTTAAATCCACGGTTATTCGGCCCTCTTGGGGTACAAAAGTTTTGTTTGATCTTTTTCTAAGGTCAACATCACTCTCACACACTCATTTACTTGAGCGTGGGAGATTGGATTCAAACATCCCTCTTGCTCAAGAGATGTAATTAAAGATCTATGGATGGGGTTATTCTCTCCCTTATAATATAAATGAAACACCTATTTATAAGAAAAACTTGTAACCAAAAGGAGAGGTTACATGTATCATAATTCACAATAGTAATCCATTAAAATATGTTGTAACCTTAATGTGAATTGTTATTGTGCAAGAAGCTATTAAGAGTTTATGAATATGGGGGTTACTAGTTGTTAGGAATTGAGCTATTAATAATACTCACAAAGGACTCCCGATGGATATCTAAACTAGTGTTAATGTGGTTAATCCAACAAGGGTGCTACCCATCAACTAAAGTAGATTTATGCAAGCACAAACCTCAGCAACCTKGAAATTTGAAACTAAATTATCAGCTGTATTCGGTCTCATGTAAGATTCATTCTCATTTTTTGTCTCTAGTGAGTCCAGCTGTGGAAGATCCTTGTTTTGCCTTAAAGGCATACAAAGTAAAATTAACTTATTGAAAGTTTCTCTCGCTCTCTCTCTTTCTCCCTCCACAGGAAAATCATAATGCAACATTGGCTGAGAAGGTCCCATACAAGGTAGATAAGAATCGTCTTGATGATCCACATGTAAAGGCAAATTTGCTATTCCAGGTTGAATTACTGAACCACATCTTATATTTTTATTCTCTTATATATTCCATTTCATTGTTAACTTTGATTTTTGGATTATATCATAATTATAATCTGGAATTCAGGCACACTTTTCCCAGTTAGAGATGCCAATCAGCGACTATGTGACAGATCTAAAGTCTGTTTTGGACCAGAGTATACGTATAATTCAGGCCATGATAGATGTATGTGCTAACAGTGGATGGCTTTCTAGCACGATTACATGTATGCATCTAATGCAGATGGTCATGCAGGTATCTTTCCTCCCTTATAGCTGTCATATGTTTATTTATTTGAGAAGCAGTAGCCTTTAT
>SNQN01004728.1:0-15300 GCA_008642245.1 Bassia scoparia | reverse complement strand
TCGAATTATCTACTTCCATAAAAAAACGAATTATATATATATATAATATATATATATATAATATATATATATATATATATATAATATATATTATATATATATATATATAATATATATAATATATAACTTGGTTTGACTTACAATTGTGACACTTGTCACATTCATAATATTTCAAAAAAACTATTATTAAAAGTACAAAAAATACATGTCCCTATTCTATTTATTTTTGCATGCAACATTTCGTGAACAAACATGTCCCTATTCTATTTGTTTTGCATGCAACATTTCGTGAACACATGTCCCTATTCATTTGTTTTGCATGCAACATTTCGCGAAAAGAAATGAGTTACAACTTGCAACATTTCACATGAAAGGTGTATTTTTGCGGTTTATACCTATGTTTATGTAATAATAACCATGTATATATATTATTTATATTCTATATAACTCATGTATGTTCGCATGTCATATTGATATTATTTCGCATAATATCATTTCTATTCTAACTCATGTTTTTCGCATGTTTTAACTCATTTCATATATATATCAATTCTATTTAGATCAATTTTTTTCGCATAATATACAACACGTGACCCAATTGGTTCATAAAAATTTGTACTAATAAATTAATTCGCAAAGGGGTCGGTTTGGCTCTGTCTATTTATGAAACGGTTTGCGAGTTCGGTCACAACGGGTTCTGTTTATATTTCTTATTCAGATCGACCACTTTTTCGAGTCAGTTTGCATGTCAAATTTGGGTCAGGTTTTTTTGGCCAGGTATAATTACCATACTCCATAAATGATTGTACGAGTAGTAATTTTGCATAGAAATTAAAATATACTTGATTTTGTTAAATGATTGTATATTGTTATTATTACTAGTTTTTCATCAGTGTATACTTATTGTTACATCTAACTATTAAATCAAAGTAAATCAAATGAAAACTTTTAAAAATATCTCTAAAATAACATGATTCAGTTATTGATTACAATTTTTTAATGAAAAGGGCCTTTAATTTCCTATATTATTGGTTATGCCTATATTTTTTTAGACATGGAAATTACCTTTTTTCATTTTGTTCTTAATTTCCTTTTTTACCCTCTATATTGTTCTTTTTGTTTTAAAAGATTTCTTTATTTTTTAGCCTTTTTTCATTTTCCTCTTATTCCGTATTTTATTTTTTGGGGGTTACCTATATTTTTCACTTGGAAATTTCCTAAATTTTTAAAATTTCCTTTAATTTTACCTTTTTTCTTTTTTTGTTTAAATATTTCTATTTTTTTTTCATTTTGTCTTATTTTCCTTTCTATTTTCTTTTTAAAAAAATTCCTACAATTAACAATTTTTCCTTCTATTTTCCCTTCTTTCTTTTTTTTTCCTTTTAGTTTTGTCTAATAAAATAATCTACTCACTGCTTTAGTAAAATGGAATTGAACGGAATTAAAGACACGTGTGATCTTCCATCTTTTCCTTCTTTTTTTTTAAATATGTCATGTGACGTTTGGCTCTTTCCTTTTCACTTTTTTTAGTTTAAAATGAGTTCTTATACGGAGTAATTCATAATCGAGAAATTATCATGATCGATGTCACTTGATATCTCCACTTTTTTATAAATATATTTTGTACTTAATAACATGGAAGGTGACAACAAAAATCATTCAATATTCTTCTATGTATTATTTTTTCTTTTTTGAAATATTCTTTGTGATAATTACAAAAGGTAATATTGTTTTTTTAAGTTTCTACTCCATGTTTTTTTTTTTAGAAAACACAACAATTATTCAATTAATTCTGTCTCATCCGCTGGGGCAGATGGATATAGTAATTTCGATATTGTAGAACATTATAAAAACTTATTTTTCATTAAAATATTTAAGCCTTTTGTTATGTTACTTGATTATTTTAATTTCATGATTGTATACCTATGATTACTTCACACTATATAAATCAACGTCAATTACAAATGAACCGTGCGTTGCACGAGCCAAATACTACTTAGTTTAATTTACTAATTTACTAATCATGATCATGATCATGCCAACGGCGAATCGAAAAATGGAAGTTGAAAAATGAACGAAGGAAGAGGGAGTAGTTGCTATGATCTTAATAGCGTCCATTAGATCTTTTCTAATTAAACAGAATGGAGCTCTCAAGTATCTCATTCTCTCAAGCACGCTAATAACGACTAACGAAGAATTAGACCGTCACATTCATTAAATTGGTGAGTTTTTCTTCAATGGACGGCCCTTCCATTCATATACTGCTGCATATTCAACAGGACGAAGGAGTCAACTTTTTTTAACATTCAAAAGAAGTGTCTCCAATCATTATTCTTTACTTACCATCATTGAACCTTACCTAGTTACCTCCTATGTTACCAAATTGGTTCTCCAAAATTGATAAATTTCTCAAACCCATACAAATGGGAGTATCACCATACATAAGCTAACGAGTTCCACTATAAAACTAATAGGTAATATAACGAGTAGCTCTAAGCTTATATATTACTCATAATCTCTCTAATCTTTTGATGTTGGACACTTGTGGGATATACACACACAAAACTGTTTCATAAATTAAATCATCTTAGGTTTAATAAGCATTCATGAATAACGTATGAACAATTTTTAACCCCAAACTTAATTTTTACCAGGGATCAAGAACATGTTAGTTTTAAGGTACTTCTAACAAAAATTTCCAACAAAAATTTCTCCTTGCCGGTGAGTGAGAAAACTATACCTATCGCAGGAACTATCAACTTTTCGGATGCAAGAAAATTGAATCAATTTTTTCTTTTATAAACACTTGTAGTGTGATTTTTCCTTGTGTTGTGAGACAAGGTTATTTGAGTTTTATTTTACTCTGAAAACTAATCAAATTTTTAATTTGGTTCACTCTAGAAACTAATATGAGATTTGAGTTTGGTTTTACTTTGAAAAACTAGTACTTGACTTGAGTGTATTATTCAACATATTTGAAACATGATGAGCTCAAAAATGATTTTTCTTTTTTTGGTGATATAATTGTAGGTTCGAAAATTATAGTAGTGTTCTTGTTTGATTGATGGCTGATGGGTAAGAAAAATGACGTTCACATTAACGAATAAAAAACATCTTAAGTTAAAAAAGAATGACATTCTTATCACGGTGATATATTTATAGGATCGAAAATAATGATGTTCATTCCTAGCTATTTAATTGCAGACTGGTGGGTTCGACAAAATGCCGTTCACATCAAAAAAATAATGATATAGACGATATTGATATCAACTTCAAGGAAGTTAGATTTTTTTTTTCCCATTAAATTTCCAACATAACGATCATGCTACTATTGTTACGATTGTGGGAAGGTGTTGGGAATATAAGATATATTAGATAATGAAAATATAGTCGATTTCTGATGTGGTGACTCCTGCTCAACAAATTGTGTCCATAATGATGATCAAGGTTTCCTTAAACCTAAAAAGACTGCAAAAACTATTACTCAAGACCATGGTTTTACTCTGTTGCAAAATGGTTTTGATATTTTATTGCAGGATGGTCATGATGAGATACTCAGGTTGTCCATGCTATGGGTTTGAAATCCCCAACTGTCCAGGTTGTTGTATGGAGGATTGGATCCCCTATCCCTCATGGATAGTCTTTTGTGTTGGAATGTGAGGGGAGCTTGCAAGTCCATTAAGCAAGATCATATTAAGACTTTCTTAATTCTCAAGCTTATGGTTTTGTAGCTCTCCTTGAGACTAAGGTGAGACCTCATAAGATGGGCTCCCTGTATTCAAAACTATTTTTGGGTTAATGTTTTCTCAAATTTTACTCGAAAAAACATGGTAGAATAGTTATTGCTTGGAATCCTTTGGTTGGATGTTGGTATTTGCTTGTTACTGATCAGTTGATGCATGTGGCTCTTCAACCTAAGAGTGGTTATCCTCCTTTTTTTCGTTAAGTTATCTATGCTTAGAATGATAGGTTTTTGAGAGCCACTCTTTCGCCCGATTTAAAGAGTTATTGTACTAAGTTCAAAGTCTTTGGCTTTAATTTTGATGGGTGACCTCAATTGTGTTTTGAATTTTGATGAAAAATTAGTACTCCTGTGAGACTTTGGAAAATTGAAGCTATTAGAGAATGTATGGATTTTTGTCAAATGCGTGTATAATTCTTCTGGTCACTTCTTCACTTGGTGTAACAAACAAGAGGTGAGGGTAGAGTCTTTCAGAAAGATAGACCGAGCTATGGCCAATGATTTATGGTTTGAGGCTTATCCTAACGCTAGTGCTCTTTTCTTGAATAAGGTGTTTCAAATCACTCCCCTATTCTGATTAGCACTACGGTTGCTACTATGGGTAAGAAGCCTTTCAAGTTTTTTACTATGTGGCAGTCTGATCCTTTGTTTAAGGAGAGGCTTAGTTCTTGGTGGACTATTTTTGTGTAGGCTCTTCTATGTATCAACTTGTACAAAGCTTAAACATACAAACAAAGGTTTAGGATGTGAACAGGCTAGGTTGGGTTTCTATGATCTACAAGTGAAAGTTAATGTTCTTGAAAGACTTTGGTTGTGTCTCAGAAGTATGTACATGATCATCTTGATCAAGAGGCTATAATGTTTGAGAAAATTGTAGCTCTTGCTTATAAATGGCTTATGATAATCATATCAGTTCTTGAAGCAAAAAGCTAGGGTTCTTGGATTAAAGATGGTGACTCTAATTCCGCTTTCTTCCATAAGGCTAACAACCAGGAAACTTCAGAACACTATCCATGCTATCTATGATGTTAATGTGTGTTTGAGAATACTCTAGTGGAAGTTGGTTATGCTTTTCTAGCTTATTATACTCAACTTTGGGTGCTTGTTCTACAAATAGGTTGTTAATTTCAGATGAGATTGTTAAGTGTGGCTCTGTTCTCTTTCAAGCTCACAAGATTTGCTTTCTCAGCTTTTTCTAGGGAGGAAGTAAAGAAATCCATGTTTTCTATTGCCAATGATAAAGCTCCAAGGCCTGATGGCTATAATGCTCAGTTTTTTCAAGGATAATTGGGAGATAGTTGATGATTCTGTTTGAATGTTGTTCATGAGTGTCTTTATATAGGTCATATTCTTAAGGAGATTAATCTACTTTTATATTCTTGATTCCTAAAAATGCCTATCGAAAGATGTCACTGAATTTCGTCCAATTTTCTATTGCAACACAATCTACAAATGTTTCACTAAGGTGCTATGTCGTAGATTGAGATTGATCCTTCCTGATATTGTCTTTGAGAATCAAGGTGCTTTCATTCATGGGCGTTTGATTCTACATAACATTATTGTTTGCGAGGACTCGTGAGACATTACGGTAGAAGTTTTAGTGAGGCTTAATTGTCTCATGAAAATTGATATTCAGAAGCGTAGTACTATTATATATAACTTGGTTTTGACTTACAATTGTGACACTTGTCACATTCATAATATTTCAAAAAAACTATTATTAAAAGTACAAAAAATACATGTCCCTATTCTATTTATTTTTGCATGCAACATTTCGTGAATAAACATGTCCCTATTCTATTTGTTTTTGCATGCAACATTTCGTGAACAAACATGTCCCTATTCTATTTGTTTTTGCATGCAACATTTCGTGAACAAACATGTCCCTATTCTATTTGTTTTTGCATGCAACATTTCGCGAAAAGAAATGAGTTACAACTTGCAACATTTCACATGAAAGGTGTATTTTTGCGGTTTATACCTATTGTTTATGTAATAATAACCATGTATATATATTATTTATATTCTATACTAACTCATGTATGTTCGCATGTCATATTGATATTATTTCGCATAATATCATTTCTATTCTAACTCATGTTTGTTCGCATGTTTTTAACTCATTTCATATAATATCAATTCTATTTAGATCAATTTTTTTCGCATAATATACAACACGTGACCCAATTGGTTCATAAAAATTTGTACTAATAAATTAATTCGCAAAGGGGTCGGGTTTGGCTCTGTCTATTTATGAAACGGGTTTGYGAGTTCGGTCACAACGGGTTTCTGTTTATATTTCTTTATTCATGATCCCACTTTTTCGARTCAGTTTGCATGTCAAATTTGGGTCAGGTTTTTTTTGGCCAGGTATAATTACCATACTCCATAAAATGATTGTACGAGTAGTAATTTTGCATAGAAATTAAAAACTTGATTTTTTGTTAAATGATTCAGTATATTGTTATTATTACTAGGTTTTTTCATCAGTGTATACTTATTGTTACATCTAACTATTAAATCAAAGTAAATCAAATGGAAAACTTTTAAAAATATCTCTAAAATACAATGATTCAGTTATTGATTACAATTTTTTAATGAAAAGGGTCCTTTAAATTTCCTATATATTATTGGTTATTGCCTATATTTTTTTAGACATGGAAATTACCTTTTTTCATTTTGTTCTTAATTTTCCTTTTTTACCCTCTATATTGTTTCTTTTTGTTTTAAAAGATTTCTTTATTTTTTAGCCTTTTTTCATTTTCCTCTTATTCCGTATTTTATTTTTTGGGGGTTTTACCTATATTTTTCACTTGGAAATTCCTAAATTTTTTAAATTTCCTTTAATTTTACCTTTTTCTTTTTTTGTTTAAAATATTTCTATTTTTTTTTCATTTTTGTCTTATTTTCCTTTCTATTTTCTTTTTAAAAAAATTCCTACAATTAACAATTTTTCCTTCTATTTTCCCTTCTTTCTTTTTTTTTTTTTTCCTTTTTAGTTTTGTCTAATAAAATAATCTACTCACTGCTTTTAGTAAAATGGAATTGAACGGAATTAAAGACACGTGTGATCTTCCATCTTTTCCTTCTTTTTTTTTTTTTAAATATGTCATGTGACGTTTGGCTCTTTCCTTTTCACTTTTTTTAGTTTAAAATGAGTTCTTATACGGAGTAATTCATAATCGAGAAATTACCATGATCGATGTCACTTGATATCTCCACTTTTTTTATAAATATATTTTTGTACTTAATAACATGGAAGGTGACAACAAAAAATCATTCAATATTCTTCTATGTATTATTTTTTCTTTTTTGAAATATTCTTTGTGATAATTACAAAAGGTAATATTGTTTTTTTAAGTTTTTCTACTCCATGTTTTATTTTTTTCAGAAAACACAACAATTATTCAATTAATTCTGTCTCATCCGCTGGGGCAGATGGATATAGTAATTTCGATATGGTAGAACATTATAAAAAACTTATTTTTTCATTAAAATATTTAAGCCTTTTGTTATTGTTATCTTGATTATTTTTAATTTCATGATTGTATACCTATGATTACTTCACACTATTATAAAATCAACGTCAATTACAAAATGAACCCGTGCGTTGCACGAGCCAAATACTACTTAGTTTAATTTACTAATTTACTAATCATGATCATGATCATGCCAACGGCGAATCGAAAAATGGAAGTTGAAAAATGAACGAAGGGAAGAGGGAGTAGTTGCTATGATCTTTAATAGCGTCCATTAGATCTTTTCTAATTAAACAGAATGGAGCTCTCAATGTATCTCATTCTCTCAAGCACGCTAATAACGACTAACGAAGAATTAGACCGTCACATTCATTTAATTTGGTGAGTTTTTCTTCAATGGACGGCCCTTCCATTCATATACTGCTGCATATTCAACAGGACGAAGGAGTCAACTTTTTTTAACATTCAAAGAAAGTGTCTCCAATCATTATTCTTTACTTACCATCATTGAACCTTACCTAGTTACCTCCTATGTTACCAAATTGGTTCTCCAAAATTGATAAATTTCTCAAACCCATACAAATGGGGAGTATCACCATACATAAGCATAACGAGGTTCCACTATAAAACTAATAGGTAATATAACGAGTAGCTCTAAGCTTATATATTACTCATAATCTCTCTAATCTTTTGATKTTGGACACTTGTGGGATATACACACAACAAAACTGTTTCATAAATTAAATCATCTTAGGTTTAATAAGCATTCATGAATAACACGTATGAACATATTTTAACCCCAAACTTAATTTTTACCAGGGCATCAAGAACATGTTAGTTTTAAGGTACTTCTAACAAAAATTTCCAACAAAAATTTCTCCTTGCCGGTGAGTGAGAAAACTATACCTATCGGCAGGAACTATCAACTTTTCGGATGCAAGAAAATTGAATCAATTTTTTTCTTTTATAAACACTTGTAGTGTGATTTTTCCTTGTGTTGTGAGACAAGGTTTATTTGAGTTTTATTTTACTCTGAAAACTAATCAAATTTTTAATTTGGTGTCACTCTAGAAAACTAATATGAGATTTGAGTTTGGTTTTACTTTGAAAAACTAGTACTTGACTTGAGTGTGATTATTCAACATATTTGAAACATGATGAGCTCAAAAATGATTTTTCTTTTTTTGGTGATATAATTGTAGGTTCRAAAATTATAGTAGTGTTCTTGTTTGATTGATGGCTGATGGGTAAGAAAAAATGACGTTCACATTAACGAATAAAAAACATCTTAAGTTAAAAAAGAATGACATTCTTATCACGGTGATATATTTATAGGATCGAAAATAATGATGTTCATTCCTAGCTATTTAATTGYAGACTGGTGGGTTCGACAAAAATGCCGTTCACATCAACAAAAATAATGATATAGACGATATTGATATCAACTTCAAGGAAAGTTAGATTATTTTTTTCCCATTAAATTTCCAATCATAACGATCATGCTACTATTGTTACGATTGTGGGAAGGTGTTGGGAATATAAGATATATTAGATAATGAAAATATAGTCGATTTCTGATGTGGTGACTCCTGCTCAACAAATTGTGTCTCATAATGATGATCAAGGTTTCCTTAAACCTAAAAAGACTGCAAAAACTATTACTCAAGACCATGGTTTTACTCTGTTGCAAAATGGTTTTGATATTTTATTGCAGGATGGTCATGATGATGATACTCAGGTTGTCCATGCTATGGGTTTGAAATCCCCAACTGTCCAGGTTGTTGTTATGGAGGATTTGGATCCTCCTATCCCTCATGGATAGTCTTTTGTGTTGGAATGTGAGGGGAGCTTGCAAGTCCATTAAGCAAGATCATATTAAGACTTTTCTTAATTCTCAAGCTTATGGTTTTGTAGCTCTCCTTGAGACTAAGGTGAGACCTCATAAGATGGGCTCCCTGYATTCAAAACTATTTTTGGGTTAATGTTTTTCTTCAAATTTTACTCCGAAAAAACATGGTAGAATAGTTATTGCTTGGAATCCTTTGGTTGTGGATGTTGGTATTTTGCTTGTTACTGATCAGTTGATGCATGTGGCTCTTCAACCTAAGAGTGGTTATCCTCCTTTTTTCTGTTAAGTTATCTATGCTTAGAATGATAGGTTTTTGAGAGCCACTCTTTCGCCCGATTTAAAGAGTTATTGTACTAAGTTCAAAGGTCTTTGGCTTTAATTTTGATGGGTGACCTCAATTGTGTTTTGAATTTTGATGAAAAAATTAGTACTCCTGTGAGACTTTGGAAAATTGAAGCTATTAGAGAATGTATGGATTTTTGTCAAATGCGTGATCTAAATTCTTCTGGTCACTTCTTCACTTGGTGTAACAAACAAGAGGGTGAGGGTAGAGTCTTTCAGAAAGATAGACCGAGCTATGGCCAATGATTTATGGTTTGAGGCTTATCCTAACGCTAGTGCTCTTTTCTTGAATAAGGGTGTTTCAAATCACTCCCCTATTCTGATTAGCACTACGGTTGCTACTATGGGTAAGAAGCCTTTCAAGTTTTTTACTATGTGGCAGTCTGATCCTTTGTTTAAGGAGAGGCTTAGTTCTTGGTGGACTATTTTTTGTGTAGGCTCTTCTATGTATCAACTTGTACAAAAGCTTAAACATACAAACAAAGGGTTTAGGGATGTGAACAGGCTAGGTTGGGTTTCTATGATCTACAAGTGAAAGTTAATGTTGCTTGAAAGACTTTGGTTGTGTCTCAGAAGTATGTACATGATCATCCTTTTGATCAAGAGGCTATAATGTTTGAGAAAATTGTAGCTCTTGCTTATAAAGTGGCTTATGATAATCATATTCAGTTCTTGAAGCAAAAAGCTAGGGTCTCTTGGATTAAAGATGGTGACTCTAATTCCGCTTTCTTCCATAAGGCTATCAAAACCAGGAAACTTCAGAACACTATCCATGCTATCTATGATGTTAATGGTGTATTGAGAACTACTCTAGTGGAAGTTGGTTATGCTTTTCTAGCTTATTATACTCAACTTTTGGGTGCTTGTTCTACAAATAGGTTGTTAATTTCAGATGAGATTGTTAAGTGTGGCTCTGTTCTCTTTCAAGCTCACAAGGATTTGCTTTCTCAGCCTTTTTCTAGGGAGGAAGTAAAGAAATCCATGTTTTCTATTGCCAATGATAAAGCTCCAAGGCCTGATGGCTATAATGCTCAGTTTTTCAAGGATAATTGGGAGATAGTTGATGATTCTGTTTTGAATGTTGTTCATGAGTGTCTTTATATAGGTCATATTCTTAAGGAGATTAATTCTACTTTTATATTCTTGATTCCTAAAAATGCCTATTCGAAAGATGTCACTGAATTTCGTCCAATTTTCTATTGCAACACAATCTACAAATGTTTCACTAAGGTGCTATGTCGTAGATTGAGATTGATCCTTCCTGATATTGTCTTTGAGAATCAAGGTGCTTTCATTCATGGGCGTTTGATTCTACATAACATTATTGTTTGCGAGGAACTCGTGAGACATTACGGTAGAAGTTTAGTGAGGCTTAATTGTCTCATGAAAATTGATATTCAGAAAGCGTATGATACTATTGAATATTGGGACTTTCTTGAGGATTTTATGCGTGCTTTGGGCTTTCCTGATCACTTTCTTCAACTGGTAATGTTTCCTGACCACTTTCTTCAGGTAGTAATGCAATGTGTCAAGACTCCTAAGTTTTCTTTGGTTTTGAATGGTTCCCCTCATGGTTTCTTCTYGTSCAAGAGAGTTCTTAGACAGGGGGATCCCATCTCTCCCCTCTTGTTTGTGCTTGTTATGGAATATTTGTCTAGGGTCATATGTCATATGGTGGCTCATACCAATTTCAAGTTCCATCCTAGATGTAGAATTCCGAAGCTCTCTCACATGTGTTTTGCAGATGATTTGCTTTTGTGTTGTAGAGGTGATTTGGAGTCCATTAAGTCTCTTTTGGCTGTGTTTCAGACTTTTGCTGACTCCTCTGGCTTATAGRCTAATCATAAGAAATTTGAGATTATTTGTAGGGGTATGCCTTCCACGGATGTTCAAGAAGCTTTGGCTTGTTCCAGTCTCTCCTTAGGGAATCTTTCCTTTAGGTATCTAGTGTGCCCATTAGTTCTAGGAAGCTTTCAGCTAAGGACTATGAGCAGCTTGTTGATAAAATGACTAGTAGAATCCGAGTATGGGAAACTAGACATCTTTCTCTCTTCGGTCGCTTGCAGCTTATTAATTGTGTACTTCTCATCATTCGCATCTACAATTGGCTCAAGTGTTTATTATCCCTAGTTCTGTCTTAAAGGATATCACTAAGATTTGTAGATCCTTCTTGTGTTCTGGTAAGGCTTGGTCTTCTAATCCTGGGCCGGGAATGTTTGTTGGGAGAAGATTTGTTGTCCAAAGAAACATGGTGGCCTTGGTATTAAAGATGTGATCTTATGGAATAAAGCTAATTTAGGTAGGCATGTGTGGGCTTTGGCTCATAAGAAGGATAATCTTTGGGTTTAGTGGATTCATTCTGTCTATCAGAAACATCAAAATTGGTGGTACTACGTGCCCCCAACTGATTCTTGTTGGTATTGGAAGAAAATCTGTGGTGAGCATGATATGTTTTTGAACCTTGATTTAAAAGATGGGTTGTGTATCAGAAGTTTATGCAAGCTCAGTAGTGCCAGCAACGGTTTCAATAGTGTTCTTTAGTTTGGCATCGTTACACCCTCCTAAAGAACAAGTTCATTTTCTGGTTGCTTATGTTGGAAAAGTTAAAAACTAGCTAGGTATAAGTTGTTTCGTGTTGGTATTTGTTTTGATCCTGTTTGACTATTTTGCATTAAAGAGGTGGAGTCTCATACTTACCTGTTTTTCCTTTGCCCCGTTACTCGAGGAATCTAGCAAACTATTACGTGTTGGCTTGGTATTATGGTTTGTAGTATGCAGATCTTTCACCTTTGTAGGCAACTCAGTAGACGCAATGGTTTTTCTCAGTTTTAGCTTGGTGTGTTTATTACTACGCTTTAGTCTACCGTGTATGCCATCTGGTTGGCGACGAATTAACAAGCTGCTTTGGACGAATGCGTCTTGTGATTCTGGTCTTATTAGTTGGTAGATTAATGAACGAGTTCATTTGTGAATCTGGAGTATTATTCCTTGTAAAATCTCTAGGGCTAATTATAATTGGTTTGTAACTTTGTTGTAAGCTGTTGGTTCTTTGTGTAAGTGTTTGGTTGTAAAACTGGGTTTGTTCTTGAGCTTAATAATATTTCTGATTTACTGATAAAAAAAAAGAAAATATAGCCGATTTGATGATGTATTTTCCATATTGATAAAATATGAAAGAATATTTATAGTTGTACATAATTTGTTAAGATATTATATAAGTGGAAGATTGCTTATTATATCTTAGATTATTTATGTGTCCATAAATAGATAATTAGCATTCATGAATAATATGAGATCACAATTTAGCGTCAAACTCTAAATTTAGTACTGCTTGTGTAGCTATTAAAACACTTTTAATTGATAAATAAACAAATAATGTGGTCACATTTTTGTATTCCATAATAAGCCTAAGGGTATAATAGGGGACATTCCCTAAATACTCATACTATATAACACTCCCCCATTGGATGACTATTATTGAATAGTATGTTTCGTTGAATGTTGGGAATCTTACTAGAAAAAACCTTGTGAGATAAAAATTTGGTGAATAAAAAAGAGCATAACACTTATGTTATATGCTTTGGAATGTTGTCTCATTAAAACCTCACAATTAAAAGCGATTGTGGAACTAAACATAAGGAAAAAGGAGTGCGTGCGTATTTTCTCCCTTTGGTGACTTCATAACTAGAGTTTTTCCAATATAATGAATGAACAGAATGCCTTTATGGTGTGTTTGGATTCTAGAATTTCATTTGAAATTCTGAAATTGGGACACCATAGTGTTTGGATGTCCAAGAATTTCAAATGAAGAATTTGCCCAAATTTTACAATCAATTACCAAATAATAAGCCATGTAGTTAAGGATTTCAAATGACAAGGTAAACCATGTCATTTGAAATGTTCAAATTCCATATTTCAAATGATGCATTTGAAATGAAATTTATATTCCCAAACACAACCTTAGTTAACGTCACACTTTGAAGGTTCCTAAGATAGCCAGGAGAAGGGGGTGTTAAATTGAGTGCCTACTGAAAAAACTGTTTCACAAACTATTCTTGATTCGTGGACTACTAAGCTGGATTATTGGCAGCGAAAGACTATAGAACTATCACAAAAAAATAAACTCCCTCTTACTCTTTAATCTACTCGAATAAAAAAGCAACACTATCATTGCAAGTGAACTCATACAAACTGATAACCTCGTTAAACAAATAAATGACAAAGCAAAATTTTAAAAAGTGTGAAAATAAAAAAGGGGGAATTCTAATTTCTAAGTACATCCTAGAGATATACAAAACTAGTATATCCAAGGGTATAGTCATCTTTACCTGCTAATGTATGGTTACAGCTACGTGATTCTCACGTGCGTTCTTAATTGTCTCCAGTTTTGCAAAGCCGTTATGGGAGGACTCTAGTTATTGTAACAAATTGGAGGGTTTATTGATCTTAGTTAATGAAGGAATACTCGAAAATAGTCATTCACATCCGACTTCTTCTTCGGCCATCTTCACTCTTATCTCCAATATTGTAGCCAAAGAAGGTTTTTACCAAGGTAATTTTACATTTTCTTCAATCTTATTCAATTTATAGTAACTATTGCTCCTTTGTTTGCTAAATTTATGATTTTTTGGTGCTTGGGTGAATGGATCTGATTATTTTTCTGACAATTGCAATTGCTTCTGAAGATGCTTTTCCTTCAATTGTTATTACTCAGTCCATTTGGAGTGGTTAATTTCCTAAAAATTGTAAATTGTGTTATGAAAATTTACATTGTCTGTATGTTTTTGGACTTCATTCAATTTTAGGGTTCTTTTACCATTGCAAAAATCAAATGTTTCTACTATAGTATTCTTTGCTGTGATTCACACCTTGTTTCCAATAYTAATTTCAACATGTGTAATAGTTTTGAATTATTTGATATATTAGTTATGAGAAAGTAGGAACCTGTTGAGGTGATTTTGGTTTTAGTTCGGTAGGGGGCTGCGCCTGTGGATACTGATTATATAGATAATCTCGCTAACGTAAAATGACTCCTAAATAATAGAATTAATTAAGAAGATGAATGCATACGGAAATGACCTTGTTGTGGAACAAGACTGATGTATAAAACAAACAAAGATGAATAGAAACGAAAACCATCCATTATATAAGGGATACGTGTCAGACTACAATCGTATTACAAGGAAGGATGATTACCTCCATGTTCACACAATTGGGATGAAAACGGACAAACTACTGATCCATTGAGGGATGAACTACGCTATGCTAAGCTACGCTATGCTATGCTAAACTATAGTTGGCTACTAAGGCAAGTGTGGCTAAGAGAAGCCAAATGCGAAAAGAAGATAGATTGATGTTGTTKTTGTGTTTGTTATTCTTCTTCTCTAATCCAGCTACATCTATTTATAGGCCACCAAGGTGAAGATTGTGGGTGGAAGTTATCCTTCTTGACGGTTCTTTGCCGCCACTTTTCATATTTCGAATCCTCATGCTTCCCTCCAAATCTTCTATCACTTGTAACTCATGGGTCGTTCATTATAGGGCTTTGAACAAGTGGGTCGCTTCCATCATAACTCCTTTTTATCGCTTGCGTTATATCGCCAAACGGTCATCACTTAGGGAATGCCACACATCGCCAGTCTTCTCTACTGCTTCGATCATCRCTAGTCACTTGCTTCATGGTCAAACTCCTTCAACTTAGTCAATAGAACATTTTTTATCCRTAACTGTAGACACCTGAAAATGTGTCTCCCTAAATGAGTAATCCGTGATGAAACATACCGCGTCTCGCGTTTGTTTCGACTCAGAAAAGATGCTTTGAACTCACGAAAGTTGGAAATACGTGAGGTCGTACTCGGAACTATTGAGCAAAGGTCACATACAAGGCA
>SNQN01004727.1:37062-49446 GCA_008642245.1 Bassia scoparia | reverse complement strand
GCCAATCTGGATAGATGCCGTCAGTCAGGTAGTAGCATCATCCTATGCGGCGTCCGTCGAAAAATTCAAATGGCGGCGCATGAACCATTTAGAACATTGGTCAAATACGGCTCGATAGAGTACGTTTAAGTCATTGCATAGACCCAGTATACTAAAGAAAGCATGTCATATCAAAGATCTTGAGAGGCTCTTGTAGGACGTGGGCCGCGCCTTCAGCGTATAGCGGGCGCGCGGCTTGGTTACTACACTCGCGGTGCTTTGCGTGGGCTTTTGAGCCACGGATCCCGCACGTTGAGTGCGTTGGGGTAGTGTTGTCGAGTGAGGGGAGTCGCACGTGCCTAGAAAGGTTTATTCACGGCCGCCCGAAAGTTGGTGCAAAACAATGGCCCACGTCCAATCAAGTAACCAGTCGTGGGTTCGGGGACATGGTACGAATCAGATCTGTAAAATTCGCCCGCATGTAAGCGGGCCTCTACTCGGTCTCATTGTAATTCCATTATGCACGATTTATTGGATGCACACAAACTTACATTTTTTTTAGCTTAGGCGAACTAAACCTAAATTACTAGAAGTGGTGTTACTATTATGCACAAGAGACTACTAACCTAGAATTGTGACCACGTTTGGTATTATCATGTTAAAAACGGTGCCTAAAAAAGGTTGTCATAGTTAATCCTGATTTAAGTGCTTCACATAATTCCGGTTTTGTTTTTAGCAAAGTATATACAAAAGTCATATACACAATTACAATATGCAATAAGATGAAGTGCATAAACTTCGAAGTATTGCAAACTCATCTTACCCTAAATCTGCAAAGAAACAAAAGTTAGTTTGAGCGCAATGAACGGTCTTTGCCTTGATCGCTACACTGAAAACAAAGAAAATAATTGTTAGTGCTTGATAAAACGCAAGTGATGGAATCTCATTCAGCCTTCATTGCTATACAAGAATAAAGAATTGTTCAGTATGGACAATGAAATATAATAATGAATGAACCAAAAACCAATGAAAACCTTGCAAACCTTGGTAAAAACCTACATATTTACATGAAACAATTTAAAAGTGGAGTTTCTACATTGTTTTAATTACATTAAGAACTCATAACAATGGTTAGTCAATTAAAAGAAAGTGAGAGAGATTATTGGTTTGAGTAATCTCAGAATTCAACCTTTGTTATCGCTTGTTGATTCGAAAGAGAATCGGATGCTTTGAATTAACGAATGTGTGATGTGTTTAAAGTGTTTTAGGAGAGAGAGAGAGTATGAAGTTGTGAAGTGTTGGGAATTGTGCGTGTATGAGAGCGTACGAAGTGAAGGTGTGTCGACTGAGCAAGGCAAGAGTATATTTATAGGCACGAGCAAACGCGGCACAAAAAAACCTGCGTATATACCGCTGTACTATGGAGCGTATATACGCTGCTCCTGCGTATATACGCTCGTATACAGCGTAATTATAACCTGCTCACCTTCTAAGTTTTTGGCAATTTTCGTATGTCTTGTATGAGCGTATATAACGCTCCTGTTGAGCGTAATATACGCTCCTGTTGAGCGTATATACGTCAATCATTTGCGTATATTCGCTAATATTTCGTATATTATTTTCCGTCAAAAATTGAAATATATTTGCTTCGGAATAATTCCTTTGCCATACCGTCTCGATTTTTCTAAGATTAACGGCTTATTCTACGACGCCTCCTTTCGCAAGAAAGTACGTTTCTAGAAACATTCCGCGTATTTTCTCTGAGTATTCACGTATTTTCTGGCGTATTCTGCGTATTTAACATTGTTCAAAATTCATAAAAAAATAACCTAGAAAATCAGAAAAATAATTTAAAATCTGGCGGATTCAGTAAAATGTGACGGACATGATGAAAATCAACAAAGCATGAGAATCGGCCTTTGAAAACCTTGAAAACCTTTGAGAAAACCGAAAGAAAAGTATTTTTTTGCCTTGCCTTTGACCTTTGCTCAATATTTCCGAGTACGGACCTTGCGTATTTCCAAACTTTTGTGAATTCAAAGCATCTTTTTTTTGATTCGAAACAAACGCGAGACGCGGTATGTTTCATCCGGATTACTCTTTGGGGGAGACACATTTTCAAGGTGCTACAGAAGCCCGCCCACTTTTGACTGAGTCTGAAAGAGACGATAAGTCTCCGTAGACGAAAGCCAAAGTATTCGGATTCGGGACGGAGAGAACTAAGACGTTTCTGGCGACCTGAGTTACCTGTACGCCGGTACCTGAAAACAAATGTTAGTTTTACCTGTTACCGCGCCCCACTGCGGTGTTGTGCCTCGGAGCGCCTAGGATCCTCGGGTGGTTTTTCTCCCTACGGCTGCTTTGGCTTTTCGGGAGAGTTGCGGGATGTTGTGTGTGCGGAATTTTCTGGTGCGGGAGAAAATTCAAAACTCGAAGAATGCGCGGAACTTCTTGAGCGGAGAGAAGATTAAAACCCGAGAGATGCTGACCGTGGAAATTCTGTAGCGGGAGAAATTTCCAAGACCCGAGGTGTGCTGACGGAACTTCTGTGCGGGAGAAATTCCAAGACCCGAAGATGTTCGACGGACTTCTGTAGCGGGAGAGATTCCAGACCGAACCAAGATGGTTTGCTTGAGATTCTGTAGCAAGGACGAGCATCGTAAAAGAGCCGAGGTGTGGCATATATGTGGAATTCTGGTGCGGGAGAAATTTTCCAAAACCGAGGTGTTGCATATATGGATTTCTGGTGCCGGGACGAAATTCCAAAACCCGAGTGTGGCAAAGGAGCTGTTGTGTGAAAAGCCCCACTTTGACTGAGTCGGAAGATGAAAATCTGTAAGACGACAGTCAAAGTATTGTTTGGGACAGAGTAATGCAAGTTTCCGTCGGAATACCGCTCGTTTCTTCGGAAAGTCGCCCAACGCTGACCTTGGCTTTTTCGGGGAAAGTTGCGTGTAGCAACAATCGCGTATAGCGATTGAATCCGTATAAGGCAAATGTGAGTGATGATATGAATTTCCTTCGGAACGCCTCGTTCCTCAGGAAATTCTTCCCTACGTGCTGACCTTGCTTTTAAGGGAAGAATGTTGCGTGTAGCAACGTCCTGCGTATCAGCGATGAATGCCGTATAGGCCATCGTGAGTGATGATATGAATTCCTTCGGAAACGCCTCGTTCCTCAGGAATCTTCCCTAAAACGGCTGACCTTTGGCTTTTCGGGAAGAAATGTTGCGTGTAGCAAGATTCGCGTTATAGCGTTGAATGCCGTATAGGCATGTGAAGTGATGATATGAGATTCCTTCGGAAACGCTCGTTCCCTCAGGAAATCTTCCCTACGGCTGACCTTCGGCTTTTCGGGAAGAATGTTGCGTTGTAGCAAGATCGCGTATAGCGATGAATGCGTAATAGGCATGTGAGTGATGATATGAATTCCTTCGGAAACGGCCTCGTTCCTCAGGAAATCTTCCCTAACGGCTGACCTTGGCTTTTCGGGAAGGATGTTTGCGTGTAGCAACGATCGCGGTATAGCGATGAATGCGTAAGGCATGTGCAGGCAAAATGCATGTAAGATGGGCTCTACCCTCGCGTCGTTGAGGTGGTGCAATGTGCAATGTGTAATGTGTAATGTGTTTGTGGCAAGATGCATATGCCTGATGATGTAATGTAAACTCAATGCGCAATGATGCTTATGAAGTATTTGCAATGGCTATGTGCGTAATGCAAGTCTATTCTTAGATCTAATGCATGAAATCGACCAGGAAAATGAACTAATGGTAAGATGCTTTTGGATTGTGGGATGGGCGTCTCAAGCCCCCATTCGACAAAGGGCGATGCTTGTGATTACAAGTGAGCCGCCCAGTACCCATGGGGTTTTTTTGGGTGTGTGGGAATGGTTAGTTGTGGGTTATGGTTGGTTTTAAGTGGGTGAGCCCCCAGCCTTGATGAGCTCGAGGTTATGGTCGATGTTGATGTAAGGCAAGTGAATGTGTGGAGTCATGGGGTTTTTGGCTTAGCCTTTTGTGGTGGTAATGGTGAGGGATGTGCTTTTGATTTGCCCAAATCAGTAACTTTGGCTGAATGCTGCATGAGGAGAGAGGAATGAGGGGATGTGGGTTTTGATTTGCTCCAAATCAGTAACTTGAAGCTGAATGTGCAATGAGGAGAGAAAATGAGGAAATGCTGCAATGCGGTGCTTTAGGAGGAAATGCATGTGAAGTGCTTGCAGAGTGATAGCCTAAGACGAGTTGATGAGAAGCCTTTTAGGTGCATGAGACATAGGCTAGAGGTTTCCAAAGAAAAGAAAAGGCTAAAATTTGTGACTAAGGGTAGTGATTGGGGAATTGATGTGGTTGAGTTAGATGATGCAGGTAAACTCGAATCATGTCGGGTTCTACACTAGGAATTTGTGCTTCTGACTTTAAGGGAATCAAACGCATATGATTGGAACCTAGAATTGTTATTTATTGGGTCGGACCTCGAGAAGAGGCTTCCTACGTATCTTACGGAATCAGACCGTCGTAGTTCTCGTGATTTGGACAATGCCTCCGTGTGAGAGGGCTTTTGTGGTTGTAATGTGAGGCTGTGGTTTGAGGGTTGAAAAAGGCTCGATGATCATGAAGTGACCCCACGGTGCGCAGTGTGCTTTTTAGACTTTTGCATTTGTTTTGAACTGGGCTTTGAACTTGGACTTGGATTTTGAAATTGATTTGGCATTTGTGATGACTGGCATTGGACTTTGATTTTTTGCTTTTTTGCCCATTTTAATTTCTCCTTTTTTTTTTCTTTTGCACATGTCTTTTCCTACGCATACCGTTTGGCCAAAGTTGGTTTAGGAGCGTCGATGTTGGGTGATGAAGAGAAAGAATAGGCTGAATGATATGTTTAATGGCTCAAGGGGTTTGCAAGGGATTTTGATATGATTAGAAAAGGGAATGGGGGAAGAGGCTGTTTTTTGTGGAGCTAATGAAAGAAGGCTCTCTTGGAATGTCATTGATATTGTGAGGTCGATCATTAATTTTTGATTCATTAAAGTTAGAAGCCACAACCTATATGGAGCTAGAGGAAATGAGAAAAGGAAACTTTTATTAAAAACAAAAGAATTTATTACATAGAGGCTTAATTGCAGAACTTACATCCTAAACCTATATTGACATATGACTCGAATGAAAAAGAAATGACCATAGTCTAGGGAAAGGGACTCTCCGACTGCGATCACTAAAGCTGAGACTTTCCAATTGACTTCATGGGGAATTGAAGAAGAATATTCTCTATGTCCACCTTCCAATGGTCCGTAGACCTTTTTGCAAATGTGGTGAGGGCCTCGATACTTGAGATGATCTTTGTATTTGGCTCGAGGTTAGAAATGAAGGTCTTGCCACTCTTCTTCAGTAGGAGCGGAGACTAGGGTGGCAGCAACTCTCTCCATCTAGTCTAGATAGGTTAAGTGAACCTCGTTCCTCCCTGGTTTAAGGATTTCAGCTCTCGGAAGGATGTTTTGGGTTCTGAATGTTACGCTTGTATTTCCCATGAATGCGTGGACGATGTCTTCCCAAGTAGTTATTTCTTTCTCAGGAAGTGAAAGATACCACTTTCGACATGTCGGTTCAAGGAAAGGGGAAAGACCATTTGGAAACAAAGCGGAGCAATCCCTTAAGTGCCATGGTGGGTCTTAAATCCTTATATGGAATCGAGGGTCGACAGTTGCTTGAACTTAGGGTAGTCTTCGGCTGAGAAAATCCTTTGGCAGTTTGTTTGCAAGGTTGGGTGCAAGAGGAGGTTGGTCTTGGGTAGATTAGGAGGGGTCGGTGGCTTTTTTGATTGCCTTTTCAACAGCTTTCCAGGGAAGTGCTCGAGGTCAACTCACTTGATCTTAGCTTCAGCTGTTGAAACTTGCTTGGCAAAGGCTCTTGGAGCTTTTCTGTTGGGAAGGCCATTTTGTGGTGTTAGGGCTGATGGTAATGAAGGGTTGGAGAAGGGATAGGTTTTGGATTGGGCCTGAGGGTGTGGTGTTTAGGGCTGATGAATGATGAGGTTGGAGGGAGCTAGGTTGGATTGGCTGAGGGATCATGATGAAGGTTATAAGAAGGTTAGGTTTGGACTGGGCTGAGGGCTCAAACTCTTGGGTCGGCAAGGGCTTGGAGACGACTTCACCCCTGTTTCAAAAAGAATAAACGCTTAGGAACTTTCCTTGGTCATTATTGAATATATGAATCCAGATGCAATGCATGTCCTAACCATGGTCATCTTTCCTATGAATGAATGTATGCAAAGGTGCCTTTCGTTTTTGAAAATTTTTTTTTTGATTTTTTTTTTTTTTTTTTTTGAATTTTTTTTTTTTTTTTTTTTTGAAAGGGCAAACAAACGACAGTGAGAATGTATGCACATGTCATAAGTAAAGTTAGGTCACGCCTAGCAGGTCGAGCCTGCTGTTGGCTGAATGCAAGGTCAATCCTAAGTGAGTCTAAAGTCAAAACGTCTAAGGTCAAAGTCTGTGCCTACTTAGTGTCAAGGGTCAAGACCTAAGATCAGGTCTAATAAGGACTTCTAATGGTCAAGGGTAAGACTAGGGTCAAAGTCTGTGTCGACTACCGGTCACAGTCTAAAGGCAGAAGTCCAACTAAAGTCACCATAGGGCTATGAAATGCATGATGTGAACTAAAGATGACCATGACTATATGAAAGTGTTGTGTTTAAGGTCTAGAACTGTCAATGGCTAGGACGCCATACATGCACATATATACAAGAACGCGACGGCAAGGTCCAACTATGATCGGTACCTAGGTTAAAGTCAGCAGAGTGTACCACGCCTAAGGGTAGAGCTTGGTCGTTTTCACGCACTTGCAATTAGCGATGTTTGGCCAAAGATACCCCTATGGTTACACGCATCAGTAACACGTGCCACACGGCATGGGCGGGATAGGAACTTGCCTTAGCCATGCGATCATTAACCACAATGCAGCCAGGTAAGTATCCCCCTTATGGTAGTTCTCGGCATAGACACGCTATAGTGGAACAAGGAGCCTAAGGCGCGACCTATTCGAAGGTCACATGCAAAATGAATAAAATCCAATAGACGTGATGATGGCAATTACGAGACTTTTTCAAGTCTGTCCACTTCAACTAACGGGATTATCCGCCAGATGAAGTCGCCAAAATTGTAGGACGTAGGGCCGCGCCTAGACCGTAGGCGGAGCGAGCGGCTTGGTACTACAATGAGGTTGCTTTGCGTGGGCTTGAGCAACGGATCCCGCACAGTGAGTGCGTTGGGGTTAGTGTTGTCGGGAATTATCTATTGGGTTGCGTGTATACAAGGAATTAAGCATCCACAAACTGAAAAACATCGATTGTTCGCCGAACGTCAAGCGATCGTAAGAAAAGATGTGGAACGTGCCTTTAGAGTCCTCCAAGCTAGGTTTGCAATCATTCGAAGACCGTCTCTAGCTTGGGATGAGGATGCACTCCGTAACATAATGATGGCTTGTATCATCATGCATAATATGATTGTGGAGGACGAAAGGGACACATATCAGGGTTACGCAGATCCAACTGAATTTGTAGAAGATCAACCTCAACGACGTCTAAGGCAAAAGCGGAGGCAAACAAATGGTTGTCCTAGCGAAGCGGTCGAGGAGGATGAAGGAAGTTTCAGTTACCAAGTGGAATGTCCGTTCGACATGAACTATTATCTATCTAGAAGAAATGAGTTGCGTGATAGGCAAACTCATTATCGATTAAAAGATGATTTGATTGAACACAWTTGGAACATCAATAGAAGACGTGATAATCCAAATTAATTACACATAAATGTAGTGGTAAATTTCCATTACATTAGATTTTGRCTATAGGTTTTTACCTTTCACTTGAAACGGTTTTTCCTATTTAAGGCTTTTAATTTACAATGTATTCACGCTTTATTATGTCAATTATGTTATTAGTGTTAATCTTTTCAATGTTTTCGTTGTAATAGTGATTTAATTAATTTACAAACGGTTCAATTTTATTATGAAAAATGTCACTGATTTTACACTATTTACAATATATAAATTGTAAATTTATCATCTTAGAGTATTTTTTCTAAATTAGAAAAAAAGTAAAAAATGAAAAAAAAAACTCATTCGAGAAAAAAAAAACTCACCAATGCTCTTACAAGGAAATCAGTTTGAATTATTTTCGAAATTTATTTTTTTTTCAGAAAATGAGGGATAACGTAAGCGACTAAAACTTCTCTCCTTGAACTAAGAGATCTTTGAATCGATTTTTTTTTTTTTTTTGCCCTTGTGACTCTCTTAACACTCAAACAAATATTCATTTTTAAAAATATTGTAATATTAATGAACAAGCCAAGCTAAATAGCTAATGCATTCAAATTGAAAGCCACTCACAAGCAACTTTCTCTACGGTAAGGGAAGCTAATAATTTTGCATCGTCGTTGTGTAGTGCATGCCACTATGTTTTCATGTTAACATTTCGATAATCATTTCCGAATAAACAAAGTTGTTGAGTGATTGACCTTATCTAATGGAAACTTCCTGCCATAATCACACCATATTTAACTATGTCAAATTGTCAATACTTGCTCATCAACTCGTATGAATGTATGATTGTGTAATTTGTGTCAATTTTGTATTTGTGCGAATGAGTCACAAGGACGAATACATTTARAATGAGGAAGACGAGATGGAGATTTAAACTTCTAACCACAAGGATCAAATGTGGGGTTGAAGCAACCGCTCCAAGCTCCCTTCTCGTAAATTGTGTCAATATGAGCATAGGACTTTCATGGGAAGTTCCCAGTTTAGCTACTAGTCATACGAAACAAGTATAGTGATATTGTTGTAATTATGACTTATGACAAAAAAAAAAACTTCTGTTCAAACAATCTCTTATTTAATTTAATTTCATATCAATTGACCACATTGTCCTTGTATACTACCATTAATTACAATGAAAAAGTACCTACTATACTGTTTCGTACATCTAGCTAGTATAGCTGAACTGGAAGAATTTTCTGACTTCATGATTTTTTTTTTCTAATTCTTACAGCTCGTTTTGTGTGTAACCAGCCACACCATAAATTTGGTGTGGCTGGCAATCCATACATTTTTAAAAAACTAAATATACAAAAGGCCACAAAAAAAGGCCACAACAAAACCTTAACAATTTTCCTAAAAAGTATCTGCCGCAATCTGCCTCCTTCTTCCAATCTTCGACTTCTCTCTCCTTCTTCAATATTTGCAGCAATCCTGTACAAGAAAAAATTTCAAAAAAAAATTGAAAAACAAGAAAACAATCAAACGAAAAGAAAACTACTTTTACAAAATATAAGAACTACTTTTACGAAATATCACAATTACTTTCTAAATTATAAGAACTACCACTTTTACGAAAATATAAGAAGTACTTTTACGAAATATCACAATTATTTTTCTGAATTCTAAGAACTACTCTTACTGAATATATGAAACTACTTTTTGAAATATATGATACGACTCGAATAAATATCACAATCACTTTACTTTAACGAATTATAAAAACTACTTTCTGAAATATGAACTACTTTTTAAAAATATATGAACTACTTTATAAAATATCACAATTATTTTCTGAATTTATAAAAATTAATTTTATATGAATTATATGAAACTACTTTAATGAAATATCATAATTACTTTCTCAATATATAAGATCTACTTTTACGAATTATATAAACTACTTTTATGAAAAATATGAACTACTTTTATGAAATATATATGAACACTTTTATGAAATATATGAACTACTTTTAGATATATATGAACTACTTTTCTCAATTATAAGATCTACTTTTACGAATTATTATAAACTACTTTTATAGAGAATATGAACTACTTTTATGAAATATATGAACTACTTTTATGAAAAATATGAACTACTTTTATGAAATATATGAACTACTTTTATGAATTGTATGAACTACTTTTCTCAATTATTAAAATCTACTTTATGAAATTATATAAACTACTTTTATGAAATATATTACTACAGTGATACAGTGAATCAGAATCAATCGAACAACAACAAACAACAAACTTTACTCACCATTTTCGTTCATTGAGCAGGTAGGTTGCATTCAACTAAAGTTTATCCGACGAAGACCTCCATTAACATTATCAACCTTGGATTCCCCTCCATTAACCTAACCACATCTAATTTACCATTGTAAACGAATGAAGATGAAGCATCGGATATATAAAGCTTTGCTAGGCTGCAATACGCGGATTTAATCCGACCGTTGATGCGTTGTGATTGACAATGGAGAGAGAGAAAGAGTAGTAGAAAGGATGAAGCATCGGGATGATAAAGCTTTGCTAGGCTGCATATAATTTACAACAATGGAGGAGAAGAGAAGAGTAGTAGAGAAAATGGAGGAGAGAGAAAAATGGGAGGAATGACAAAAAATGAAAAGAAACGGCTGAGGAAATGAGAAGAGGTTAAGGTTTAACTTTTATATACAAACTTAAAAGGGTATTTTTACAATATATATCCTTGGCCACACATAAAATTTGTGTGGCAGATTGCATATAAAGTTTACCATGTACATTTTTCATTACACTATACAAAACTTTCTAAAATCTACGGTGCATTTGATTCGTTATATTTCTTTTGAAGTTCTTCTTCGATCAGATTGAGTATTTTTTTCTCTCTCTTATTTGATCAATTCTCATTTGAACTATTTTAATACTCGTAGTTGTTTAGTTGTAATCTTACTAACTACAATTTGTGATTTTTATCATCTTAAATTCTTAAGTTTTTAATCCAATACGATTGTTTCTAAAATAATTATTAGAATTTTCAAGAAGTTCTTAGAAACACTAGATAATACCCGTGCAATGCACGGTTTTTAATGTACAAAATAATTTAAAATACGAAGGTTATATAGAAATGATTATATCATCTAAATAAATCAAAGAATATAAAAATAAAATCACACTTACTATTGTAATATTCTAGCCAAACCAATTTGGAATAATTATTTACGAAGAGAAATTAATAGTTGTCGAATTCATGAAATGAGTTTGGAGATAGATGTAAAAAAATAACATTCTAAAATATGTAATGTTTTATTGACATTACATTTTTAGGTTTGGATCCTATGAAGTTGAACTCTATAGATTTCAATAGGGAAAATAAGAGTGGGTGGCAGGGCCGACGGAGGGGAGCACGCGACCTCGCGATTGCGCAGGGCCTCCGCCAAACAGGGCCGCCTCTGTTTACCAGATATATATTATTTGTAATGATTATATTAGTTAAAGCAGAATGTAGATGAATGGTTTGAGCAAAACCGTATTTCCCAAGAATCAAGTGTTCGAACCTTCATATAGTCATTTTGTTAATTTTTTAATGATTTATTTTTTTGGATGAAGTAACAATTAATGCTTACCTTTATCTAACTTATTGTTCCAACTTCCAACACTAATCTTAAATACTACTCCCTTAATCTTTTTTTGGCCAAGATTATTTCCTTTAATTTTTTATTCTCCAACAATCACATAATGTTCTATGCAAATTAAATTTTTTCTTGAAATTAATCTCACCATACCATATTCCCCCCAAAAAATTGCATTCCATCAGTACAACAACAAAATATATGGCTTGAAAAGGTTTAAAACTTTTATTTTGTTATTTTTTTTTAGTTTTTGTTTTAATTTTTGTAATTATTGTGATTTTTTAAAAATAAAAAATAAAAAAAAATATTTGAGAATCAAGGGCCTCATGTTATGAATCTGAACAGGGCKAAATTCTTAGCTCCGGCCCTGGGGGTGGGGATTGCTTTAGTATATGTTACTAGATAATACCCGTGCGATGCACGYTTTTTAAATGTACAAAATAATGAAAARACGAAGGTTTCTAAAATAATTATTAGAATTTTCAAGAAGTTTCTTAGAAACATTAGGCTTASATTGGATAATTCCCGGGTTTCAATATAACAACGAAACAACAAATGATATTTCTATTACTCGGTACATAAGTGAAGGAGAGCAATGGTCCCCTSTAAAATTACTACAATAACTTCCAAGTATATATTTAAAAAATAACAAAAACAATRATATAAAAAACATTCCTAAAAATATTTKATCAATGCAAAACAATTAAGACAATAAATTTAGAGATTTTTCCACATATACCCCTGAGTTTTAGCCTAATAACTCATATACTCTCGTGTTTTTAGAAACAACTCATATACCCCTGACTTTAGAGATAATAGCCCAAATACTCTTTTTCTTCCATTAACTTCTAACTCAATTCAGTTAATCTCTTCATTCCCTTCTAAATTCATCTCTTCTCTCTCCTCCTTTCTTCCTACCACCATTACCACTTAAATCATGCCTTTGAATTATAAAACCCAGAAATTTTCGTCCAAAATTAC
>SNQN01004727.1:13560-35807 GCA_008642245.1 Bassia scoparia | reverse complement strand
GTTGAAATGGGAAGAAGGGGAGAGAGAAGGGATGAAGGTGGTGGTTGTGGGAGTGCTCATGGTGATGGTGGTGGAGGTAGGAAGGAGATAGAAGAGTATTTGAGTGTCTAATTAGTGAAGATTTAGGTGTATTTAGGGTTAATATGATAGTTTAAGGTGTTTCACTAATGAATTAGTGYTTATTATTAGTTAAATCCTAACTGTGTTAATTATTTAACGGTTTTTGGACTCATTAAGGGTATTTGGGCTATTATCTCCGAAGTCAGAGGTATAAGAGCTGTTTCTAAAAACACAGGAGTATATGGGTTATTAGGTTAAAACTCAGGGGTATATGGGGAAAAATCCCATAAATTTATGATTGATTGAATGTTTCATATATTTGGCAAAAAAAAAAAAAAAATTACTTACAAATAAGACTATAAATTATTAAATTAACAATTAAAATTTAAAGTATTTTTTCTAAGTACTCACTCCGTAACGTTTTAACTTCAACATTTCTAAATACGATTGTAACAAAATAACTTTAACAATATCTAAACATTCTATATTTGATATAAATTTATGAATGAAATTACCTATCCATGTGATTTCTCTCTCTTACTCCATCTCCAAATTTACTTACCATATGATTTTCACAAACTTTCATATGAGGCAMATCACACAAAATTTGTAGGTGTGYCCTAGGGTAAAATTGTAAAAATACTCCTTTAAAACTGTATAAATGAACCAAACCCGAACTCAATTCAAGTTTAAGCCGTCATTTCTCTCACCTCTCTTTTCTCTCCTCATTCTCCCTTCGTGCTTTCTCTCTCCTCATTCTCCCTCTCTGCTATTTTCCTCCCATTCGTCATGCATAATCGCAACAGAAAGACCTAAACATCCGTCAAAATCAGCGGACTCAATCATTTGTGACACACCAGAAGTTCGAATCATTAAGCAAGCGTTTTTAAGAATTGTCGCTATGAGATCGCCTTCTTTGAGTTAACACTTTGACTTGACGCAAATTCCGGAGTTCGGAGTGTCCAAAAATTGGAGTACGTCGCTGTATTGGATTGCGTTTGAGGACATCCATCGCTTGAATGCAAGTCACATGCCTGTTGGRCTGGGAGTAAATGCGTGATGAAGATGCATGATGGAGGATCCATTTGAAGACGATGTATGATGACTTATGATGCATGATGAAGATGATGATGGAGCCAGATCTCTCCACCAATTAGTCCGTAGAAAAGGTAGTAGTATCTATCTCTCTCTTTTTAATTTTAGATTTACTTTTTCTTTTATTATTACTTACTTTTTCGGTTAATGCCGTGATCATATTGATACACATTACTTTTTGTTAAAGTAAAATTACTTTTTGTTAAAGTAAAATTACTTTTTTTTAATATGTTATTATTTTTTTGTAAGTTCTGATTGCTTTTCTTTCTAATATTAATTACTTACTTTTTTATTGATATACATTTACTTTTTCGTTAAAAGTACAATTACTTTTTCAATGTGTTATTATTTCTTTCGTAAGATCGATTCCTTTTCTTTCTAATATTACTTTACTTTTTTGTTGATACACATTTACTTTTGCGTTAAAGTATGATTACTTTTTCTAATGTGTTATTATTTTTCCATAAGATTTGATTACTTTTCTTTCTATATTAACTTACTTTTTCATAATCTGGTGCGTTTACTTTTTTTAATGTGTGCTTACTTTTTTCAGAGTATTGAGAATTATTTTCTTTTATTAATATTACTTAACTTTTGTTGAATACACATTTACTTTTTCGTTCAAAGTACGATTACTTTTTCTAAGTTTATTATTTTTTTCGTAAGATCTGATTACTTTTTTTCTAATATTACTTACCTTTTTGTTGATACATATTTACTTTTTCATTAAATTAAAGTACGATTACTTTTTCTAATGTGTTCTTATTTTTCGTAAGATCTGATTACTTTCTTTCTAAATATTACTTACTTGACACAATTTACTTTTTCGTGTTAAAGTACGATTACTTTCTAATATGTTATTATTTTTTCCTAAGATCTGATTACTTTTCTTTCTAAATTATTTTACTTTTTCATAATATGTGCGATTACTTTTTTTTTTTTCCTAATGTCTAACTACTTTTTCAGACTGTTGAGAATTGAGAGAGATTATGAATATTGGATGATAGAGGACACTACAGGCAAAGAAAAAGGAGAGAGATGACAGAAGAATAGAGAGAGAAAAGACAGATTTAAACTCACTAGTTTTTTTTATTATTTTATTATTATTATTATTATATATTATACGTAATATTATTTTGTTATTTGATTTAAAGTTGGCCACACCTTAATTATAGTATGGCTGGGTGGATGCAAAAGGAGCTGTATAATTTTTTTGTCATAACTTTATTTCCAAATTATTTATCCATGTGATTTTCTCCTCATACTTTATCTCCAAATTACTTATCCATTTAATTTCTCTCTCTCTACGTTATCTTAACAAACTTCCCAAATTATTACTAACATATTCTCTCTGGGAGTGCACGTTAATCCAATCTTTGAAGTTAAACTATTGCAAAGGTAGTAATATTCATAACGGATACAATTAATAAAAAGTAAATTAAATTCGAGTCATCAAAACTGTGAAGAAAAATGGGGATTAGCTAACATTTACCCGGTGGGTAATTCACCACCATGCTAATACATCTTATAAAATATTATTATTAAATAAGGTGAGGGCTCCATCATTATTACTTTTTACACTAACAAATCAGTGGTGCGTACTGCGTAGTTTACCCAGGGATAAAAAAAAGTTTTTCTCGAAGAAATGCAAATGTGTTGTACTTGGTATACTTCGTATTAATTTTTTTCTTGTTGCACACCAAATACGAAGTACAAAAAATCTCTATTATATAAGGGAATGGGAGGAAGATGGTGTCCCCCCTCTTAAAAGACTGAATTACCCTTAATGATGTAAAAGTCTTAAATGCCCTTACTTAAAAATATGAAATCTCTTTATTTTTGTATTTTATATTAATTAAGCAAATAAAAAGTATATTAATTAATAAAACTTAATTACATTGACTATTTATTCCATAAATAAGAAAATGAAAATTTTAATTAATTAGTATGATTATTAAATTCGAATAAAAATTTATTAATTATTTTAATTACACTGACTAAATTATTCCATGAATCACTTAATTCTTAAAAATTATTTTGAAAAAAATATTGAATAAAATAGCTAAAAAATTCTTATTCGAACATACATTAATCAGTTGATTAAAATCACAAACTCTTTGTCTATAAAATTTAATAAAAAGAAAAATACATCAAAAAATTGAAATCATAATAACTCTCTGTGCATAAGTTTTTAAAATTATCGTACGCATCGCGTGCTTATAGTGCTAGTTAACCAAAGGACAAAGGCGTGAGTGCGTGACAACGACTGCAATACGAACTTCGTTAATTAATCAACAAACCAAAGTAATTACTTAATTAATAAAAAAAATTAAAAACGATCGTATAAATTTCAGTTCCCAAACTCAAAAATTTAAAGTTATCTCTTTTTTCCCCCAAACTTCACTCTCCCACCTTTCTTCCTGTTCTACTCTACTACTCAGATCTTCATCTTCTTCTTCCTCTCATCAATTTAGGGTTTTTCTGCAACTCCAATTTCCCCCCAATTCAATTTCAACCTCAACTTCCTTCTTTCAATCGAGCTCCCAACAATGGCGAAACCAAAGTATCCCCGTGTTCCACCTCGGAAATCGTCAACGCCTTCTTCAACGCTCATTTTTACATTGCTTCTAATGTTCTCTTTCATCGTGTTGATTCTTCTTGCTCTTGGAATTGTCTCGATTCCCAGCTCCAACCCTAATTCTTCTCATCAAGCGCATGATCTTAATTCCATTGTTCATAGCACCGTTCGCAGGTTTTGWTTGATTTCCAATTGTTGTAATGTGATTGATTTTTTTGGGGTTGACTTTGATTTCATGAATCAATTTATGGTTTCAGGTCTGAAGTGAGTAAAGATAGGGATGATCAGTGGGTTGAGTTTCTATCTTGGCAGCCAAGAGCTTTTGTTTACCATAATTTTTTGGTAAGTTTTTTTTAATCTTATCTAAAGTTSACTTTTCGATATTTATAGCAAGTTTATCTTCATGATTTGTTCAATTGAGRTGTATAAGACACTATTGGTTTTTTGCATCAACTGCTCATTGTTGATGTAAGTGACATTTCTTGTTGATATTTATATTTGATAAAGCATTTTTTTTTAGTGGACTATGATTTAGATTTGTATATATCCTTTCTGGCTCTGTTCGATTTCAAATGTGTCGAAAATGGTGATTCGTTGACAATGTTAGATCATTATTTAAGTGCTTGCCATTGATTGATTGGGCTGCGTTTCTCTCTTTTTTAAGTACTAAGTTAATTTTAATTACCATTGATGAAGTTGAAGACTTGTTGACTTTTTAAAGTTCAATTAATTGATTTTTGGGTTTTGGCAGTCTAAAGATGAATGTGAGTACCTAATCAAACTTGCTGCACCTCGTATGGAAAAGTCACAAGTTGTCGATGAGCAAACTGGCAAGAGTAAAGACAGCAGGTATATATTGTACTTCTATACTCCCTCTTGAATCATCATCGCAGTTTCTCARTGATGATAACCTCATGTGTGATGTAGTGTTGTTACAATATGCTAATCTAGTTATTCTTTGCTTTTCTTATCTTGTAGGGTCCGTACTAGCTCGGGAACATTTCTTCCTAGAGGTCGAGATAAGATCATTAGGACCATTGAGCAGAGAATTGCAGACTTAACTTTCCTTCCCGCTGGTAGGTGGCGTATTACTTTTTTTTCTCAATTGCTCTGTGTGCATTTTAAAGCATTTATTCATTATCTTYGCAATTTTTTGTTTTACTAGTCTAGACCATAAGAGATCAGAGTTCTTTATAATAAAGAGCCAATTTTGTAGAGAGTCAACTTAAACTAGTCACTTGAACATATCAAGTTTTGCTGCTTGGTGTTTTGGAGCGTTCCATGCAGTGTGTTGTTTTTCTGGTGGTGTCTACCTTTTGGCTCTATTTATGTCTGTGGTTTGGACTTTGGGAACCTTTTGATATTACTGTTTAGTATGATTCATAGGCTTAATTGCTTATGCTTGAGTCTTAAGTCTTAACCATCTATCTATGATAGTTTGAGACCAATGTCTTACTGTGCTGAATGAGTTTAAGTAGTCAAGTGCAACTTCTCTCACTATGCTTGAAGATTATGTCATAGTCAGTTGGTCACCTATTCACCTCAATATTTCTAGGTTTGATCTAATAGCCATAGTGTTCTTAATTGTTCTATGTCTGAAGTTCATACATCATACTACTTGCACATTTTTTAACCTTTGCTTCATTTTTTTTGTTTATTTTTTCATTTGCCTGTACACAGAAGACACATCCTACACTTATTTTTGTCCTTTTCTCCTGGATTCTATAGAAAACCTATTTTTGTCCTGAACTTCTGATTTAATCACCTCCCGTAGCTTTAGCTAGTCAGATTTTTTTTCCATCTGAGTTACTGGGATATGTTTCCTTGTAGAGGTCAAGCTAAATGTCATAACCTCAAGTGGACATGGGAAAATGAATCACAATTTTTTGATGACTTTGTAGAATGCATGGTAACTTTCTTGAGAATGTTGAGGTTATCATTGTTGATATAGGGACAAAAATGCTCTTATCTTGCTGTACATATTTTCTACTTTACGACCTCCGAGCTTTCATTTCTTTTGTCAGTGTAACCTCAATTAGCCATAATGACGGATATAGTACAGGGCATATGGTTATAAAACTTGATTATTGTATCTGCAAGACTGGCTAGGTATGTAGCCCCTGTTTGTAGTTCTATGAGGCATCAACTAAAATAGTGTGGGGACTACTGTTGGATAGACATCGGCATAAAGCATAATATTTATGAATTGAGAATTGGCTGAACTTTTTTGTTATGGTTATTTGGTTGCCACTGAATTTATATAAGGAAAAATGGAAACGAATAATCTCACCTTTTGGTGGTTTTCAATGAATAATTCGATCTGAGCGTAATTACGGAATATACTAACCTTTAACACCTATCTCCAATAATTGCACTAATTGACTTATAACCTGTTAAACAAGTAATTTTTTATTTTTATTTTTTTTAGGGTAATGAACTAATCCCTCACCCATACACCCCTCCTAAGTCCTAACCTAACCACCAAACCACCCCAACAACCACCACTGTGCCCGCCACCACACCACCACAACTYCAGCCATACCCTCGAAATCATCCCTGTCGCCGCCACTCCTACCCCACCTTCGAAACTGCACTCGCCACCACTCCTTCCCCACCTTTGAAACTCCACTCGCCATAACTAGCCACTCCTCCTCCTCCCTCGAAAATCACCCTTACCTTCGACAATCCAGCCGCCAATCCTCCACCTCCCTCGAAAATCATTCCCACTATAAAAAATCCAGTTGCCACCACTCCTCACTCCTTCCCCTCCCTCGAAAATCATCCCCCACCCCCTCGAAAACCCTAACCTAACCACCAATCGAACCAAGACCCTAACCTAAACACCAGTCGAAACCAAAATCCAAATTATAACCACCCTTGTAAGTCAATTCAAACGAGAAAGAAGAGAGAGAAGCAGGGCAGTGGTGGTTGAGAGCGAGGGAAGGCAGCGGTGAGGGATGGAGGATTGGCGAGGGAGGGCGATTGTACGAGGGAGGCCAACAACGAGGGATGGGGGAGGAGTGACGAGGAAGGGCACCGACGAGGGACAACGGCGAGGGATGGGGGAGGAYTGACGAGGGAGGGCAGCGGCAAGGGTGGTGGTTGTGGGTTAAGGGCTGTTATTGCAGGGGTGGGAGGGGCAGTAYGAGGGGTGACTTATAATTTTTTTTTTTTTTTAAATACTTGAAGCCTTAATCGGTTAAAAGGGGTGAGGAGAGAGGTTTAATAGGTAATCCTTAGCATTTAGTGCAATTATTGAAGATAGGTGTTAAAGGTTAGTATATTCCGTAATTACGGTCAAGTCGGATTATTCATTGAAGACCATCAAAAGGTGGGATTATTCGTTTCCGTTTTTCCTTTATATAATTAGAGTATGAACTTATCCTTTTGTGTGAGTGCAAGCATACCTGCTCATGAAGTTAGTAATTAAACGGTATTTCCTCAATCAATCAATCAGAGCCTTAGTCTCATACATGGGGTCGGTTAGCATGAACCAAAAAAATTTATTCTGGAAAGTCATCCACATTCAGTAAGGAACGCCCCCACGAAATTATCATTTTGGTTCATATCATAAGATGTAACAGTTTTGGAAGTGATTAAACGGTATTTCCTATTTGACAAAATTTAAGCTTTCTGATTATAGCTAAGGAAATCCGCCACATACTTGATACTACTATTTCAATACTACAAATTATTATATGAGTATAGTTTCTGTCAACTCCATTAACCCTATTTATTTAACTTTTTTTTTTTCTGGAGTCCTAATTGGAGGATAATACCAATGTTTTACTASTTCATTTTTAGGAAGTGGTGGTGTGGATTGTCTCCTATAGGCTGAATTCTCGCTGAAATTGTAAATTTGTGATTGARATCATATAATTTATTGTATTCAGTTGACTCTATATGTATTCTGTTGTCACTGGCTTATGTTTGAGGCAAAATCAACTCCATCTGTCGTGACTGGTTTATGTTTGAGGTTTTTATGMCCATAGACATATTAGAGGACCAATTTTGGTTTAATTTGCATGACTTCTGCCAGAAATGGCTGAAAGATCGAATCAGTTGCAAATACATTATCCCAGCATACCAAACAAATCTCGAATTATAAGGATGGAAATGGCTGTTTAGGTGTTTAGCTCTTAGCTGTCACTTTTTAACCCGTAAAGCTGTGATGGCTCTCAGTGCTTTTGTGATCAGGTTAAAAATTACTAATAGTGTTCTTTGAAAACAACTGTGGTGATAATGTGATATTAGTATTATGTTTTGCTTAGCAACATTTGTACTCAATCACAAACTTGCCGTAATCTGTGGAAGATGAATGCTATGTATTATAGTGTCCTGAAAGTAATATTTGGGAACTTCTTGGTAGTGCTCAGATGGTGCACCCGATTGTGTTAGCGTCTAGGTTAAACGTAAATTGTTGAGTGCTCAGATGATGCACCCAATGGAATGAGAGTCTGGGTTATATGTAAATTGGTGAGCATCTACCTTACATGATATGGCCTAGTGACCTTATATTTTCTTATGTGCTATTCACAGACCATGGTGAAGGTCTTCAGGTTCTTCACTATGAACCTGGACAAAAGTACGAGCCTCACTTTGACTACTTCTTAGAAGAGTACAGCACTGCCAATGGCGGCCAACGTATAGCCACAGTTCTCATGTACCTGTAAGTTTTTTTTTCCCCATGTTTCCTCTCTCCTACATCTCCTGTTTGTCYTATCACCATTGTATGACGTCTCTTTTATGTATAGCTCTGACGTTGAAGAAGGGGGTGAGACAGTATTTCCCTCCGCAAAAGGAAATATCAGCGCTGTACCATATTGGAATGAATTGTCTAAATGTGGTAAAGAAGGCCTTTCAGTAAAACCAAAAAGAGGGGATGCTTTATTGTTCTGGAGCCTTAATCCTGATGCCTCTCTGGATCCCTTTAGCTTGCATGGTCAGTAATTTCATCTCTATGACTCTATCATTCATTAACATTGTGTATTGCTCTCTTACAAATTCATTATCGGAGCTCTGATATATCACCTTCTTGATATGTGTTCCAGGTGGTTGCCCTGTGATTAAAGGGGATAAGTGGTCCGCTACTAAATGGATTCGTGTCAATCCATACCATGTTTGAAGATTTTACAGTTCTGTTTAAGGTAAAGTGGTAAACTAAACCTGCTTTACTACTTTTTACCCTGGTCTCTCTCTTTCTATATTGATTCTAATGACATGATTATGGTTCATTGGTGCCTAATATACAATTCTGGACGCTTACTAAATATTCTGAACATGGACAAACGTATGGCCTATCTTATTAGTCTGCATGCTTTCTGCTTCGCTGTTTACTTTCATAAAACTAATTGTGAAGATGAAACCCGACATTCGAGTTGTGATGTAATGAAAGAATTAATTAGTCATTGTTTGTGCAGGTCAAATTTGTTGACAGTTACATAGTCGCTGTATCTTATGTACCATTACTCAATAGATCGTTAGTAGTGCTGAACCACGAAGAGCCAACTTGACCGTATCAAAAGGAGCTTTACAATTTTGATATCTTTACACTGTATRATTGCATTACTCAATTATGTACTAATCATTACAAAATTACACATAGAATAATTCTTCGATCATATATATCCTGTGTGATGTTGGACAGTAGGAGTCCTSTGATTTACTTGTCATCCATGAACCCCGAAAAGAAATTGATAATTTGATACTAACATTTTTAATTTTATWTAATTTTTATCACGAGTCATTACCTTGGCAGTTGGCATGCTGGTATGGTCTAACCTGTTTTAAAAAAACTCGAGGGTTTGGACAACTAAAAAAAAAAAAAAAAAACATTTTCAGGCTAAAACTTGAACTCAGCTCACTAAAGTCTACACTTTGATGGATTTCCTAGAGGTGTTATTCATTCTGTAGCGCTGTCACGCCTATCTCTGATCATCCCACTTATCACCTGCTGATCAGCTCGCAGGAGTGCTAACCTTTCATTATACCCCTAAGTTGAGAGTGCCTCCAGTGCTTATTGATCAATGGAATGCCAACCATTCGAGCAACCGATTAAGAAAATGGTTAGGATGGAGATTGAAAACTTCATTATCTGTAGCATAAAAAAAWGTGTCGCATTGGTATGCAGAAGACAGATTTCTGCTTACTGCTCRTGCTAAGATTTCTAATCTGCAAAGCATGAAGTATCTCAATGAATCGAGACGATCTTCTTGTGCACTGCACCTAACATTGTAGCATAAGCGGGACGAAAGTTAAGAATTTTTGAGGTGGTGAGGCCAAGACAGAGCCTACAGGGAGTATAGTATGAGTTGCATTGCCTATCAAAAATTTGTAAAACTTAACTTATGGTATGTAGGTATTTTCCAAAGTTTCTTCTTTCCATAACCTACTCGATTAAGTATTCCAAAATCAATGTAACTGTCTATTAGGTTAGATCAAACACTTTCGACCCGTGAACCCAAAATGATCAAAGTTATCGGACCGTATTCGACTTGACCGACCCGTTTAACGCTTAAGTATGCTACCGAGGACATTGATACAGCAATAGTGATAGTAAGTCATGGTGGATCTTCGTGTCTAGTGCTTGGCCAAACATGGCCCACTCCTTTGTAGGGCTCTTCCTACTGGAGCCCAAAGGACATGCCTAGCATGATTTCGAATAATCAAGGCCCAATTTGTTTATGTAAGGTTACTTTCTTTCCAAAGCCTATATTATACAAACCCCCCTACATTGCAAGATACAACTCCCCTAGTATACACGTGCCTTTTTTTTTTCCATTGCTTTTATTAGTTGTCAAATATTTCTATATATCTAATTTTATTTAATTAATGATTTTTTATTTTTTGTTTTTTTTAAAAAAAAAAAACCATGCATGAGAGATAATAGGAGAGGAGAATAAATCATGTGTCACATAAGCTAGGGGAGGGGGTTGTATTTTGCTAGGTATGGGGATTGTACKTAATAATTTGGGCTTTCTTTCACTTTACAAAATTGTTTAGGACAAAAGACAGGGTTTTTTTCTTAATAAAATGATTAACTTTGCAAATGAGTGGGCATATCTTGCTTGTACTTTGACATGAACATTGAATAAAAAGCAGTTAGTGCTTTGTTTCAAACAAAGTAATCAACATTAACAAGACAAGCTTGTTCTGATCTTGGACGTAGTACATTTGAATCTTGAATCACCTCCACAAATATTATGGCGCGTCAAAGAAATATAAATCATAAATAAGTTGTGGGATAAGATGGTTAATATGTGTCATCTATATTTTAGAAATGATGTCCACTATAAAAATAGGATGTTCATATAAATGAAAAGTATTTAACAAATTAAATAATCACCTCCACACTACTACATGAAAGAATTATCAAATGAAAATATGTTTTTAGGCATTGTTTTCCAATTAAGGATCTAAATTCTATATATTTAAATATCAACGCCACAACAAGGGTTATGTTTCTTTAAGAGATTAGCAGTGACGGGGCCAGTTGGGGTGATAAGGTGACAATTGTCACCCCAAGTTCAGAAGAGAAATCATTAATTTTGCAATTTAACGACCGTTTTCGGTCGCAAAATGTAAAAAACTGCAATTTCGAACTTGAAATTTTGAATTGTCACCCCACATTCTAATTTTGTCACCCCACTTCCCAAATRCTAGCTCCGCCACTGGAGATTAGTAATTAAATTAAAGAAACCTAGCTTGTAAGCCGTAGCATAAGCAAATTATACCAAATCATTACTCATTAGAAGTGATGTGCGTCTACCTAGCTTGTTAACAAATAATCTCGATCACAAATTTGTCTTGGTTTTTAGTTCTAATAATACTTATTAACAACATCATAAACTGACACAAACATTCTCAACTTTGACTAGTCTTTGTAGTTCTSTTAATAGACTCAATTATTGATTATCTCTCAAAATGGATTCAACTTAAAAACGTGTCTCTGAGTTCCATGATGGTACAAATTTACTAATTATATATTTGAAAAAAAATGGTAAAAAGATTTATCTATTTTGATCAACTATTAGCAAGTTAATCTTATTTCATTCTCTTTTAGACTATAATTAGTAATCAACACTTTATTTTGAACTTGTTGGATATGATATGAATAGAATTATTTAGGCCTTTTTATTATTTTGAAAAAGTAAGACTATTAGTAATTCAAGACTGTCGAGTTATCCCAAGTAGTTAAGAACTGTTTATGAAGAACGATCATAGTTAAATTATTTGTCTATTCCTATCAATTTTCCTATTAAAATTCTTTTCAACGAACTACAAAGAACAAATAACACAATCAGGAATTCACTTTTGTCGTTATATATTCTTTTAATTATCAAAGAACAACATATATAGATTCTCGAGTTACATCCAATATCTTTAGAACCATGCATGCAACCTTAATTAATTGAAAGTCGCAACAAATCTGATTAAATATAATAATAATAATAATAAAAATAATAATAATAATAATAATAATAAATAATAATAATAATAATAATAATAAAAATAATAATAATAATAATAAAATAATAATAATATATAATAATAATTAATATAAATAATAATAATAATAATAATAATAATAATAATAATATAATAATAATAATAATAATAATAAATATAATAATAATAATAATATATAAATATATAATAAATAATAATAATAATAATAAATATATAACCCAAGTCATTACTCATTAATGGTATGTTAGTTTTATTATTTGGTGATGCAATATTGACCTTTTACCAACAATCATAATTTTATTCCCCTCCAACTTTAGAAATACGTACTCCTATGATAAAATTAAATGTCAAGTTGACATTACATGATAATATATTATATAATTTATAAATTATAGAAATCAAAGGTGAGAATAATTTAGGATTGACTTAATAAATTAGAGCAAAAAAAGAGGTCGAATTTTTTGCCACGACAAAAAACTAAGAATTTTGCCGACAAAATAATTGAAAAAATGTTTTGAAAAAAAGTGTCAAAAATTTAGACAAAATATTGGTATCCAAATTAATGAGGTTTGACATTAATACATATATACATACGTACGTTTATGTGTAAGTAGTGTGTTAATTGTTGAAGAATCACATGCAAATCATGTGTACTTTTCTTCAATTCATCACTTTGCAATAACAACCAACTCCATCGTATGAGTGTATGACTATGGTAGAGATCACAAACCTTTTATTAATTCTCTTCTTTCTATTTATTTTGGTTATTTTAATTACTTTTTATCATTTTTTTGAGGTTGTCATAGCTCAAGATAGTGTTTCTAGAACAATCTCTAATGTCCGTATGCATACACTAGAATTTAATTTTGATCAAATTATATACTAGAAGCCTAGAAGGTGTAAGTGTACGTGAATGTCGCCACATAACGATAAATATTATAAATCAATATTATTCAGCATACTGTATATTGTTACTAGAGAAAATGTATCATAAAGTCATAAACGATAAAATTTTCTAATCAAGACTGTAGGAGTTACCTTCTAATGTAAGCCATTTTCGGTGGAAAGGTAAGTCATTTTGGATGTGGGTTCTTTGTCCCACATTGGTTGTGTGACAGGTCATTTTATTGGAGTTATATATATACAGTCCCACATTGGTAGTTGACAAGGGGTTTCTATTATGGAGTATATATATACATGTCCCACATTGATATTTTTATAGGTTTCTTCTTGTTGGAGTATTATATATTTGACCTATCTGACTCGTAGAAGTATAATATAAAAATACAGAAACACATTAGAGAGAGTATTGAGCAATTCTTGAGGAACTCCACTCGAGTTCTGAGTGTACGATCTTGGGGCGTTGTGATACCTTGGGGCGTCCGTTATTGACCCTACACTGGGTGTTGCGGATTTGCTCTAAGGCAGTGGCCTCCATACCACGACACAACAAATTGGTAAATTTGTTCTAACTTCTTTGTTATTAATTATTCTTGATTCGTTTTGTTGAATACAATAAGCTATTATTTCCTACAATTTAGAAGCAAATTTTATTATTGTTATCATCTTGTTGCGATCAAAGGTACGCTTAATACTAATTATTTTCAAGTGTTATTTTGAATAATAATTGTTAAGATTCTTAATTTATGTTTGGAATTCTTTATGAATTTATTGTGTTGAAGTAATTTTGTTTTAGTAATTCATTGATACTACCAATTGTTGTTGACTAATCTTTTGTTAAGGTTTTTTATTTCTCAATTCTACGTTGAGATGTTTTACTATTGCTTAATTATTTGGCTGATTGCCATATAATAATCGCAACGTTTGGTATATGACTATTATATATTTTCTGTTGACATATTTAAATATGAAATACTGCAAGGTTGTTGTTGCAGTTTTGTATTGAATGTGGGGGTCAAGATTGACCTGATTCAAATAATGTTATTCTTTTCGGCAATGGAGAATTGTAGGTAAGGGTATATTAGCCCTGCTGGTTCTTTGGCTTGAATTTATATTTTGTATCCCGATTATCTTTATAAATATTTTATGATTCTCTGCTGATTTTTGAATATGATTATCTCTGACATGATTGTTTGGACATGTGAGGGTGATATCAATTAATTGGATATAAATAACTTGTTTCCTAATTTGTCAGAACAATGTTGGTTAGGTGTGATGTGTATGCAGGATCAAATTTGTGAGAAAGCCATATAGGGCTATGTTTGAGCAAGTTTGATGTGCTAGTACTGGTTCACAATGATCTAATTATTTCAAAGATCAGACTTGAAAGGCAATCGTGATATTGAGATATTACGTTGATTTCACTGATGACTGGGTTACTTATTGCAGTCTAATGATGATGTTGAGTTCAAGTTCTTGATTTACAAAGCAGGGGTTCATGATCAGTTGGATCGAAAATCAAGAGACTGATGTTTTCATGTTGTTGAGTTCTGGTCCTCTAGATAAAATGTGGGGTGAAGCAGTTCTGTCAGCTAATTATGTACAGGGTGACTCATAAAGGTTGAATGCTAATCCTATGAACTGTGGAAGTGTTATGCCTCAACTTGAGATGTCTGAAAGTGTGGAGCTGTCTGGCCAAGGTGGGTCCGCTATGATTCAGGCGTCCTACAGTTGAGTTCAGAATCTTCGATGCAGTGTTTGGTGGATATGCAGATAGTGCAGCATACAGATTTATGTCATGAAGGATTATTCTATAGTCAGAGGCTCGAGATGCTGAGTTCTTTGAGACAGTCTTTCCTTGAGTAAGAAGGGTGATTTGAGTGTTGGTGACATTGCTTGCGACTGTTCTATGGAACAGGAGATCCCAATTTCTACTAATACAGATGCTACTTCTATTGAGCTAGGAGGAGCAAGAGACAGAGACTGAACAAGCTTTGGCCCAGATTTTATTACTGCATTTGTATGTTCTGACATTGGTCTTGTAGGTAATCATGTAGGAATTCTTGGTGTCTCTGTTATGCAGGATGAAGATCCAAAAGTCTATGAGAGACGATAAGCTCAGCAGATGCTGATTTGTGGATGGAGAATAGACAGTGAGATGAATTCATCATGACAAATCAAGTCTGGGAGCTGGTAGAGTTCTAAGGGCAGCAAGCCTATTAGTGGCAAGTGATCTCATGAAGAAATTGAGAACTGATGAAACAGACGAATGATACTACAGCGAGGCTTGTGGTTCGTGGTTTTCTCCATCAGTTCGGGTTAGCTGATCCCCTTTTCTCCTCCTACTAAATAGTTCCATACTTGTCTTTTGCTTGTGTTTCTTTGTGTTTGTCTGGTGGTGTATCAGATGAAAGTCAAGACAACAATTTGTGTATGGTTTTTAGATGAGGAGCATATATGGATCAACTTTGGTTGTGCAGTTCCTAGTGAGGAACACAAAATGTGCAGGATTAGAAAATCTCTTTCAGTTTGTAGCAGGCACTGTAGCAGAAATGTGAGAGTTCCCACAAGATTATTCTGTTTGTTCCTGGTCAATGAGTTATTGCTTATTCTTGCTCCAATATGTTCTGGGACTCATTGTGTGGACATTATTTGTGTGTGGAGTGACATGCTGTTGTTTGGCTTCTGATATTGGTGATTAAATGAACCAAGAGTTTCTTTTCATCTAGAGTACGAGATGAAATATGGATGAGGTGTGTGATCCTTAAGTGTGACAGCCTAGTTGTGGTTGGACTGCGGTCCTTAACTGTGAACACCGCATGTGATTGATGTTAGGTGGATTATTCCCTTAAATGTGTACAACCTAATTGTGGTTGGACTACAGTCTTTAACTGTGGACACGCCATGTGACGATGTTATGGTGGATGTATTCCTTAAAGTGTGACAGCCTAATTGTGGTTGGACTACAATCCTTAACTGTGAAACACCCATGCATGTCGTGACAAATGTTGGTGGATTATGTTTCCTTAATATGTGACAGCCTAGTGGGGGTTGGACTGCGGTCCTTAACGTGACACACGCCATATGATTAGTGGTGGTGGTGGAGGTTTCCTTAATGTGTGACAGCTTGGGAGGTTGGACTATGGTCTTAACTGTGACACACACCACAAGTTTGTTTATATGGTGAGTTATGCTCTAAGTATGGCAGCCTAGTTGGTGTTGGGTCATTGATCCTTAACTGGTGATACACCAGATGTGTTATCAATTGATGGTGAGCTTAGCTCATAATGTTGAACAGCCTGGGGAGGTTGGACTTAGTCCTTAACTGTTGAAACATCACCTAGAATTGATGATGAGGTTGAATTCTTGATTCTTAATGTCTTTTGACACCTATGTGAGTGTGGAGCTTTGGCAACTCCTACTTGAAGGTGTATAATACTTCAAGTGATCTCACTAGAATCCAAGTGGGTTGAGCCATCGTTGTGTGTGGTTTCATACGTTAAAACTGACGCGGATGTTCTCAAGTTTCGAAGCGATGAGTGTGTGTCGGGTTCCTTCTCTGGTATGAAGTTTCAAGAGTACTTCACTTCATGCTTAAAGAGAACCCCACTCCACTATGTGTAGTTCAATCAATGGACACTATCATCAAGTTCTTAATTAATTGCTCAATACTCTAGTAGGGTTACCAAAATGTCTTAGTGGGAGGATTGTAGGAGTTACCTCCTAATGTAAGCCATTTTCGGTGAAAGGTAAGTCCATTTTGGATGTGGGTTTCTTGTCCCACATTGGTTGTGTGACAAGGTCCATTTTTATTGGAGTTATATATATACATGTCCCACATTGGAGTTTGACAAGGGTTTCATTTTGGAGTTATATATATACATGTCCAATTGATATTTTTATAAGGTTTCTTCTTGTTGGAGTATTATATATTTGACCTATCTGACTCATAGAAGTATATATATAAAAATACTAGAAACACCTTAGAGAGAGTTTGAGCAATTCTTGAGGAACTCCACCCTGAGTTCGAGTGTACGATCTTGGGGCGTTGTGTATACTTGGGGGGCGTCCGTTATTGACCCTAAACTGGGTGTTGACGAATTTGCTTCTAAGGCAGTGGTCCCTACCACGACACAAAAATTGGTAATTTGTTCTAACTTCTTGTTATTAATTATTCTGATTCGTTTTGTTGATATACAATAAGCTATTATTTCCTAACAAAGACACCTAGATCATTTAATTTTCCAATTGATGCTTATAACTTTGCGAAATAGAGTGGTTAAACAACATGTCCATATTATCTGTTACTTTATCTTTTTTTAAATTGGGTTACCTTTTACAACATATAGTCGATTTCATCTCTTTATTATTATTCAATGTCCAATGTTATATTTCTAAATTGTTGTTTTGGCACAACCACAATAGTCACATTTCCATGAAAGCCCACAAAGAATAACGTACGGAGTACTTCGCTAATACAATCAACTTATTTTGGTCAAAGTTTAAGTCAACAAAGTGTAACAATTAAAAAATTGAAGAAGTATATAGTATGAAAAATTAACACGAGTTGAGATCGTATCATACAACAATGATATGTACTATATAACATTCTCAAAATTAACTTGTAAACGGCGTCAGGTGTCTAATCATATTTTCTTAATTAAGTGTTGTATCAATTTGCAAGTAGGTAGTATAACTTTTGAAACATAACTAGATCGTACACCTAGATTTTTTTATAAAATATCTAAGTTGCTCAATATAATATATAAAATAGAAAATTTATGATTCATTATTATTGGTCCTTGGCTTTAAACTTGAAAGGTTTTAATGCAGTAAACATCACACATAGATTAAGACAACATGCCTCAATTCGTAATTAATTAATTGACCATAATATTTCTAAATAAGTGTTGCGTATTCATATTTTAACCTAAAAGTCTGTTTAAGTCAAGCTTATTTCAGGAGAGTATATATCATGTCAATGTTGGAAGCATGCAATTCAAATTTAATCGATCTAATGTTCCTTTATTTAGGTGATTATTGTTTAAGTTTATAGGTGTTCTATCTAATTCTTGCCATAAATCATTAAATTGTGTATTAGTCTTTATTTGATCAATCTGTTGTTATCATTACATCAAAATAGTGTAATAACAATCAAACTAAACACCTAATTTCACTGCAAATTTAAGAGAGTCGTGTTTCAAACAAACACACAGAAAGAGCGAGTTAGACATGATTTTTTTAAAAAAATAAAATAAAATGTATTGGGCTAAAACTTTAACTTTAAATTATCTCTCTACGACTTTACAATGTCATGCATCTATCGATGCATGTATACAACGTAACTCAAGAGACTATTTGTTGTTGCTTAGAGTTTCGACTAACTTTTTGTTAAAGTTTTATGTACTTTTGTACATTAAATTAATCATGTATACACATGTCAGTCATTTGAAAAATAAAAATACATCAAGTTGATCAAGGTTATTAGAACGGAAAAAAAGTTACAATATAAATTTTTTTTACGTGGATTTCCTTTTTGAAATAAGAAAATCAGAAATAAATTAAATAATGAAAAAAGTTAATTTATCTAATAGTAGTTAAATATCTAATTGTAATACTTGTTTAACGAAATTGGAGACCCTCGACGGAATATGAAACTACACATTTTGACCTCTTTTTACAAGCACGTACGGACATGTAATTGGAAATTTTACCTCTTTTTTACCAGAAAAATCTAAAGAACCTGAACTCCTGAAGTACTCTTAATCTATTGGTCAAGTTCAAGTCTTATCTAATATACTACTATGTAATGAATTTGAAAGTATACTAGGGTGGTTAAGAAGAGATACTTGTAAGGATTATTGTGTATGATGAATATAGGGGTGATTATCAGTCGAATCGAGATTGAGTTTTGCTAAATTCGTCTCGTGTTCGTTAAGATTTTTTATTAGCTGAAGTCGTACTAAAAAACTCAACCCGAGTTGAGATAGAATAATCGAGCTTTAGGCCAAGCGTTAACTAAGCCTTTAACAAACTGTTCACAAACAAATTATTCTAAGTATTATTCTTGGTTTTTTAAGTCTTCTTTAATTTTTCTTGATTTTGCTTTTTTAATGCAATGAATTTGTTAACCTTTTCATATGTACTCCCTCCATTCTAGTTTATTTTTTACGTTTCTTTTTTGGTGTTTTCTTTTATTCTTTACATTTCCTTTTTTACCCATTAATATTACTTTTATCCCTAAAATAATTAATATTACTCCTTACTAATACTCATAATTCTTGATTTTTCACCCAAACTTATCTCATCCCCTCATTTTTAAATATAAAAAGATTATTGGACCATGATAGAGTCACCCTAAGGGTTGGTACCCTTTCATAGATGATTTGCGATTGGTCAAAAATACATTATTCTCACTCCAATTAATCGCACTTATATATATATATATGTGTGTGTGTGTGTGTGTGTGTGTGTGTGTGTGTGTGTGTGTGTGTGTGTGTGTGTGTGTGGGGGGGGGGGGGGGGGGGGGGGAGTTCAACCCTTAGGGTCAACTTAAACATTTTCCAAAAAGATTTATTTAATTTTTTGCACACATCTCAAACAAATTAAAAGAATAATACAATTTCAAGTAATACTAACCATATTTATCCAAAACTAATTTTTCTTAATTGACGGCAATTCTAAAAACGTAAAAACAAATCGAAACGGAGAGAGTATTGTATTTTATGCATATATAATAATATATTTTACATAATACATATCGGTTGTTCACTGAGCTTTTCTAACCGCGCTGGACAACTCTCTTGACTGTTAAATTTTCGAGTCGAGCTTGAACTTGCGGATATCGAGCCACAACAAGTCCGGTGCATTTTGACCTGAGCCCGAGCTCAAACTGTTCCAAACAGTGAGGCTCAATTATCACCCTAATGATGATATGAATGATATGAAGTTTTCACTTGCATGAAGATTTTCAGTGAGAAATTTGCTTATAGATGCCTGCATGGCTGCATGTGAGTTAAGAAGGTGCAACATTAATTGGGGAGAAGGGAATAAGTAAAGTAGCAGGTAGTCCAATGAAAATGTAGTACAATACGAGACCAAATAGAGAAGGAATTATAGATCGAATTAATCAACAAGAAACTCACCAAATGTAGATAGATTGATAATACGTTTAAAGAAGGTTTTGAGTTCAGAACTCACTGTAATGTAGAATTTTGTTGGATAGTCTTACTATTCATAACTAAGTGTGCAACTCGGTTGATGAATATGTATATGTCGAGAGTTAAGTTCTATTCCCGTCAAACCGGGTACACTACGGGTAGACATATTTAATACTTGAACCTAGGTCACAAAGTATATACGGAGTAGCTTTAATTGGTATCCAACTTGCATGTTTATCAGTCTATATGAAGCATTAAATACGTTGTATTTTTCGTTATTCCTCGATAAAAAAACAAATTCCATATTTGTTCATCATAATAAGTTAGGTTTATAGTAATTGGAGATAAAATTAAGATTGGGAGATGAATCTCATGCACTATAATGTTTGTGGCTTGATCTTACACAGACACATTATTCAATAGTCAATTGTAATATGTATAGAAGGTTTAATGTGTTGACAATGCACGAGATTGATTACTTTGTTATATTGTTAAAATTATTTTGAATAATATTTGTTCATTAATAATGTTTACATGGTAAAACTCTTTCTTAAAAGTACATAAATATGCTCCAATACCTTCATATCTTATCGGTATGGAAATATAGTATACAACGGTATATTTTCTTTCTTATCTTATCTTATATTCCTAACAATCCAAAACAATTAACGAGTTCTCATGGAGGCGTTGGTGACATTATCGTAAGGTAGGTGTATGAGTAACCAATCAACTAAAACTTTTGATTGCGATGGTTCATTGACATTAAGGATGGATGATACATGAAGTCACGACACATAATTGTAGTAGAAAATCAATTTCAATGGTGAGTAATATTATGTCAAGGTCCAAAGAGGTTGATCCATTAAATCCAATGTGTTTTTCAAAAACATGAAAGAGATCAAGAGATCGATTATTTAAAACTGGGTGTAGCAGGTTAAAGACTCAAGTACATATGATTATTAATTACAAATTACACAATCAATTTCGGTGTATGTCTTCTCAGTTCTGCTCAATACCTGGATGACTATTAATGAGGGGCAATTAGGTGTTTACCTACCTTAGCTATCATTAAACTATTCAAATATGTTATTTGTTACATAATATATCTTGATCCTTAAGCTTATATAAAAATCGTGATATTAGAGCCCCACGTTAGCATGCATCAAGATGAAGAATTGCTGATTTTTGCTGATTTATTAGACGTATGTGATCCGACTCTTGGAAAATCGATGATTCTTGTGATTCCCACTCAGGAGAACTATAGCAAATTCATCTCAATTGTATTATGAATATCAGACTTTGTTCAAGAGAATGTAATTTTTTATTCTGCAATTTGGTTGAAATTATTTTAAAGGCCTTAATATCTATATAACGACTAGTGTATGCTTTGGAGGAAAAAAAGTCACTCATTTTCAAACATGTTATGAGTTACTAGCATAACTTTATGTTTGATACAAGTGTATAAGTAAGAAAGTGAAACAATTGACAAGAACTTATTTTTTTTTTCGAAATTATTTTTATTACAGGCATTAATTTATAATTATCCGAACTTATTTTATAATTGTAAAAAATTTAAATAAATAGAGACTAGGGGGAGATTAGGGATGTCATGGGATATGATTGTTCAATGTTTGAATTAAGAGTGTGTGTATATTTGTTGACTCCCTAACTGGAGTCTGACATTAATATATTAAGCAGGTGGACTCTTAAGAGGACAAATAAAGGATTAAACTTTACAACTACGATTGTATATTACAACATAACAAAGTGTCCATAGGCATCTACTCTATTAAGAGGATATTCGACCACCTAATAGTGTTGTTTGTATATAGGGCATGTACAGTCGAGCTATTTCAGTGTACAAAGTTCAGTTCAGTTTCAGTTTCACTCCATTCAGGTTCAGTTCAGTTCAGTTCAGTTCAGTTCTTACTCAATTTCTCTTCTATAAAATAATTTATCTTAGTTCAGTTCAGTTAGCTTTTTCA
>SNQN01004726.1:18994-49448 GCA_008642245.1 Bassia scoparia | reverse complement strand
TAAAGAGAGAGATATAGAGAAGTAGTGTATCTTGCCGACTCCCCGTCACAGTGTACAAGCTGGCACAGGTGCGTGGTCCTTTACACATTCTTGTGATTCGAGTTTCAATGAGCATCTTTACATAAGGTTAGAACAAAGAATATAGACATGGTATCATTACGGACCAATATGAACTAAAAAGGGGCCAATGGTTTTGTGACCTTAGGGGAATCAAACCATAGGAATGTGGCTCCAGATACACTAAGATAGGAATCACACGTTGGTTAACAAAAAGAGAGTTGGACACATAAAATGCGCATAAGTGTTGGTTCAGAACATGTAGCTCTTAATGTCAGGACTTTCTAAGTAACTGAGCAATAGAAACACCTTCATCACATACGGAACGATTCTTTAGTCCAAAGACCTTCAACGCAACACAGTCAAACTAATGCGTGCGCACTCTCAAAATGATCTATAAGACTGGTAAATGTCTATGCGGTCGAACCTCGAGAAGAAGCAACAGATGTCTCCCATACCAAGTTCCCGCTGTTAAGGCGCAGAACAGCCACACCCAGAACCGTAGTACTCTATGATGATGATTTGAACCAATGCCTCGGTGATGAGGACGCTTGTTGGTGTTGTAAGTGAGGCTGTGTTTGATGTGGGGTTGAAAAAGGCTTGATTGATACGAAGTGACCCAGCGCGTGCGCAGTGTGCTTTTTAGACTTTTGCTTTTTGATTTGTGCTTTGAACTTTGGATTTGGATTTGAATTGATTTGCATTTGTGAAGGAACTTTTTGCATCGACTTTGAATTTTTGCTTTTTCTGCTCCATGTTGTCCGTTCATTTATTTTTTTTGAGTCTTTGTATCTTTTGCCTATGCAAACGCTAGTTTCTTTTCCTTAACGAGAACACATGAGCCCAGTTTGGTGGTCAAAGGGTAGGTTAGCATTTGGGTGAATAGCAGCGATGAGATGATGGCTAGTTCGAACTAGTGACGTGTAGTTTGGATGGCTCAAAAGGTTGGGACAACATGCTGTGTTTGTGAATCTATGATGTGACAAGGGTAATTGAGTAAAGAGAAGGAGGGGTACTGTGATTGTGAGCTAGGAAAAAAGGCCTCTGTCTTAATGTAGGGCGATGTGTTCAACTACATATGAGATTTATGCATTAAGATATTAAACTGCAATGGTTGTGCCCAAATGATGTTGAGACTATTGGTTGCCATAATAGAATTGAAAAATTATATTATTTGCCTAAAAACATAACAATGGAATGCATTTTAATTTGTATGAAAACTATCTCCAATCTGTCGTCTTTCTGTTATCAAGAAGGGATCATGTACGGAACTGTAACATTAACTCAAGGGAGACAACATCCAAAGTATATTTGAAAAAGGGTCAAAGTAAAGTATCATGCTGGGACTAGGGCAACGCTTTGAAGATGGTGACTTGTAGTGAGAAAACTTCATAGTGCTAAAGAAAGGACCTTGACGTTCTAAGGCGAGATTTGAATGATGACTAACCCACGCTTTGTCGTGTGACTACATATTGGAGGGCACTTAGTAGATTGGTAGTGAGTGTATTGGACATTGAGTTTATTTTCCAGTTGGGGTGACGTAGAGGCATGATGAATAGTGATTTGGCTATTATTTTGTGGATGAAGGATGGTCAAGGACCAGGGCCTTTGGTGGAGGTGAGGAATTTTGTTGACTTCCATAGACCTTATGTGACGTCTTTTTTGTGGTGCTCAGAGGTTAGTAGCAAGTTGAGAAATAGCGAGTCATGTTTGCTATCTGTGCTGAGAATATACGTAAGAATTATTCAAACCAACCTAACTAGTTAGAGCGCACAGAAACAAAGAGAATCGAAAACTCTTTAATCAAACATGATCCTCCTAATCAGTTTTGAGAGTCTTGTAGAGACCTATCAAGGAACTAAACCTCATTAGTAGTAAGGACTTGACATGGAGTAGAACTTACGACTTAAGGTCTCGGATTTTACGTATTGGTGCTAGTTCGACGAGAACAAGATTTCAATATCACATAAGAGAATGGGTCTATAATTTTTGCAGAAAATTATTCAAGGTGAGAGGACCTAGCTTTATAAGGACCTACGCAGCCATTTGAAATTTGAATATCGTTGGGCTGAGCCTTGAATCAAAGTATTTCTTATAGGTGTGAGTCTTATAGAATGGAACCTAATTCAGGATTCTAAGGTTCTTGGATTGAAGTTGAATAAGTTCGATACGCTTCAATTATCATATACAAGGCTCTTTGAAGGGCTAGTATGAAATATTGAATGAACCTCATTTCAGACTCGAGGGTTATCTCTTGATATGTTCAGGATGATAATAGAACTCTAAGTCAGATAATCTCTATGGTGTAAATCGATTCTATGAAGTTTTAGATGATAGTTGTGATTGAATTCGGATTGAGAGAGAGAATATAGGGCAATTCGCGCAATTATTCAATGCAAACTTCATAGTCTTGAACCATAGATAAAGGGACTGGCTTAGTTAAGCAAATTGAACTGGACAAGAGAGTACGCCAAGTTAACATAGCACATTGATGACACACAGAAACCAATTTATTCACTTAAGGTCAGGATTAAGTGACACTAAAGTCGGAGTTTGGTTGGTCATTGATCGTAACACCATGACACTAAGAGTAGAGCTGTTGGTCAATTTTCACCAGCACAATAATTGGTGGGATGTTTCGGCCAGATTACTCATTATGCACATTCGTATATAGTAATCACGTGCATAACGCGGCAATGGGACGAGTGATTAAGGGAAACTTTAACCCCACAAGAATTAGCCCAATGTGAAATCAATAAACCACAATGCACACCATAGAAAAAAACCCCCCCTTAAGTGTTGATTCGAGCATAGAACATGCCATATTGAGACCAAAGGTGACTAGCGACATGACACCTATTCGAAGGGTCACAAGCAAAATTCAATTGATTATGATATGGAATCTACGAGACTGTTCCAAAGTCTGTCCAGCACTTCACCAAATGCGTGATTATCCCAGTGCAGTTTCGCTCTAAAAACTGTATGGGCCTTCGCCCCGCCTTAGGTAGGGGCCGACCTCAGCTTCAGTGTCAGGAGTTGAGCCCATGGAATCCCGCATGTGAAATGCGTTGGCGGTGTGTCGTCGGAATTGAGGGTGATCTGCCACCCTTTTAAAGAGTTATGTGCCTAGATAGGTTATTCACGGACGCCCGAAACATTGGTCTTGCGAAATTAATGGACCCACGCCAATAGTAACCAGTCGTAGGGAGTTCGGAAAAGGGGACATGGTACGTACATCTAGATCTGTAACCCTATATCGTCACGCTTATTATGTAGCCAGGTCCTCCTACAACGGTCTCATTTGTAGTTCCATAATCATCAACAATGAATTCAAAGAGCCTATCGATTTGACTTGAAGAGAACACACAATTACTAGGTGAGTTCGACTAATATGGTACGAGCCGAATTGACATTTATAATGGATCAAGCGATACACTGATAATGTTAATTAAGGTGGCTTAGAAAACGACCGGCTGAGTTGCATATATTCCATGATTATCTACTTTAGTGAAAACGATTAAATTCCGGTCTTTTTTAAACAATATATACAGTGTGATAGAAAATTATATATACAGAGACATGAAAAACAAAGGTTAGAGGCATATAATATGTATATGTGGTCCTCCTCACGAATTAGTCACTGCACAATCAAATTGTTAGATGAGAAAATCACAGGACTCGGGCCTTTTTCCGATTGAATTGCTAATTGAGAAAACACGCGTTATATTTGACAACATAGTTAATTATGAATAATAATGAATGAAAACCAAAAAGCCAAGGGAAACATGAAAATATTAAGAAAAACCTACATATTTACATGAAAGCCATTAACAATGAGTTGTCTAACATTGCCTGTAAATTGAATTATAAACTCAAAAATATGGTATAATCAAATTAAAGCTGACAAACGTGAATTTAAAAAGGAGTGAAAGAAGGTTTGTTTAGCGTGAGTAATGCTCAGATTTATAACCTTATTTCGCTTGTTGATTCGAACGAACCGATGCTTTGAATTGAAAACGAATGTGTTTTGAGTTTTTGAGAGTGAATAGATGTGTCCTCGTGACTTGTGTCGTGAAGTGTATGAGTGAAGGAGTGAAGGCAGAAGGAGTCAGAAGGTCGTGAATTGTGCCTCTCTCGAACTGAGCAAGGCAAAGGGGTATTATTATAGTAACGGAGGCAAAAACGAGAGCCAGAAAACCCATGGCGTAATATACGGCTGAGGATGGAGCGTATATACGCATGGTGACGGGCGTGATATTATCGCGTAGCATCCAAGGCGTATATATACGCTTCTCCTTTTCCTTTAGAAAATTATGGCAAAAAACGTATGCTAAGTGATAGTATTCGACCATCGTGAGAGAGCGTATATACGGCACCTGGATGGAGCGATATAGCGGCTCTATCACCGCTGTAATCGTCTCATATACATGTCTTCTGTTTATACGCTCAAATATCTGTCGTAATATTATTTTCCAAAAAACCTCGATATGTTTTTGATTTATCCGATCCGATTTTATTCGTGATTTCCCATGATTCACCGCACTGCTAGACAGCTCGTTAGCATCTCCCAAGCAAGAGATTTCTAGAGAAGGATCTAATGGCGAAGGTTCATCAGTATTTCCCGGAGTATGTTTTCTTATATTAGTTCACACGTATTGGCTCTGCGTATTCTGCGTATTAAAATTTGCAAATATTCATAGCAAGAAATGATAGAAAATCAGATAAAAATAATTTAAAAATAGTTGCCTGGATTCACGAAAAAGTGTGACGCACATTAGATATGGAAAAGCAAAAAGCATCGGAGAATCGCCCAGAGATATACGAGATATAGTTGACCTTGTGAAATCACATTTGAGTTTAGTCCGGAGAAAACCGCAAAGAACATATGTTTGCCATTGGTAAGTGACTTATGCTACAAAGTTTCCGAGTACGCACCGGCGTCACGATAATTATCCAACATTTCGTGAGTTCAATACATCCTTGTTCTCTCGGACTGTCGTTATCATTATACGGAAGTGAAGACGCGGTATGAACATACAGGATTACTTTGGGGGAGACAATTTATAAGTTGAAACGTTTATAGCAATTTTAGTGTGATTCTTCTAAACCTATCAAGAGCCAAATATCTCAAGCTCATTAGTAACCTGAATAATCTCTGGGGAGACTAGCGAGATAGTTCTTCCTTCAACCACTCCACAGATTGGAAGATAGCATTTACGAAGATCTTGGTCTTTTCTAGATTCCACTCACACCTTGTCCAATTCAAACTTCTAGAATTCGAGGGTCTAGCTTTTTTTCAAACTCATGACACACTCCTTCTAGATGAATCGACAGAATGGCAATGAGGTTAATTAATCACATTCATTTTCGTTTTTTTCTTTAGTGAGTTCTCTTTTTGCCAGTTATGTAAGTCTCTCGCTAGTGTGATAGTGCGATTGCAGGGCTAATTAAAAATCATACAAGCAAAAATATTATCTCTATCATATTCATGCTACCTTCCCAATTTTCTAGGTTTACCTTGGTGTTCATGCAGTACATCCTTCTTTGTCATTAAGCATTTTTCTGGCAATGTGCTGGTTCCCCCTCTGATTTTTTTACTGTTTTTATATGTTAAGTTAAGTTATTATTGTTGTTATTTAATTTTTAAATGATATGTCTTGTGAGGATAAAAATTCATCACAAAAATTACTCGACCACTTGGGTGTTTACTTTATAATATAATATAGATAGATAGATATTTATACATCTTGATAAGTATGAAAAAATAAATGTTAATAAAGTGAAAATAAGTTAAAGTAGTAAATAGTTCCATAATTTTTTTTAAAAAATAAAAAATAAAAAATAAAAAATAAAAAAAATACTCGTACTAACTAGTCTTTTCTTCTGCTATACTGATACTTGTGCAAAAAGAAAAGCCCAACCTCCTTGCTACTCTGTATTAATTCGCTTCTCTTCATTTCGTTTACTTTTCTCACTCTCTTCTCACAATTCTGAACTCAAAAATCTGAGAGAGAATCTTACTTAACTCAATTCCCCAAGTTTCCTCTCTCATTTTCAATCTTCTCATCATCGTTTGTTCCAAAATCACAACCTTCAATTCAATTTGAACCCTAATTTTTTCTCTCTCCTAGGGTTTCCATTCGCAAATCGTTTATTCTTCAAAATGGAACCTGAGCCAACCAACAATGGCGCCGAAAACCCTAGCGCAAATCGCAAGGAAGCATCAACCAAAGTTCCATCCAAGGATCCCAAAAAGAAGGACGATAAAAAGGATGAAGATCTGGTAATTTTCGATTCTCGATTATTGTGCTTAATTTCAGTTGATTGAAAGTTGTGACTGTTAATTTGTTTGTATAATTGATTTCGTGAATTATCCACTGTGGTTTCAGAAATTTTATGCTTAATTGAGTTGAATACAAAATGTGATTACTTTCTAATTTGGTTTGTATGTTTCATTTTTTGAGTAATTYTGTTTTTATCTTTATTGGATATGATTGAGTGTAGTCGGAAGAAGACTTGGCTCTGAAGCAGCAATTGGAATTGTATGTGGAGCGTGCYCAGGATTCTGATCCCGGGTTACAAAAGGCTGCTCTTGAGAGTATGAGGTAACTGTTTACTTATTGATTATTAATTACTTCGTATTTATTATTTATWGTATCTGCTTTGTGTATCTGTAAAGTTTCACAGCTTGTAGTGTGTTGTTTATACTTGTAATGAATAAGTGTGGAAAGTGTAGAATTTGGTCTTATTTCATAACTTAATTTAGATGTTTTGAATGAAGCATATATGTGAATGTAATTAATTATAGTGGATTTATTGAATTTTCAACATTATTATTGGGCTTTGGTTTGTTTTTGCAATGGGCAATTGATGTATGGGATATGGGACCTGTGTGTAGTTGTGAATCCAGTAGTTCTTCCCTTAATTAAAGGTCCACAAGAAGCATTTATTTGGATGCCTCTAGATTTGGTAAATGCATGTAAATTTTCAATTATTTTTGTTGTTGGTGGCGGTAGGTGCTGTGACAATTGTTGCACGAAGTTGAAAATGTTAGAAAATCCATCATAGTTTGGTTGGGGAGAACTTGAGTTGAACATAACTAGCTTGATTGCATTTTAGTAAACGCAACATTGACGCATGCGCGAGGAAAAGTCAAATGATGGCCTTGGCAATGGTAGTTGTAATTGTTTAGCTTATAGTGCCTAAAATCATGATTTCGAGCTTGAAGATAGTTTGTAGTAGTGTAGCACTGAGTTGTCCTTTTTCTGGAACCTCGTCACGGAAATTAGTAAAAAAATTAACTAGGGAATTGACATGGAAGGATTAAATTTTTGTGGTAAGAAATAGCACTCACTGAGTGATATCTAATGCTCCRGCTACCACTTTATTGTTATACTAGGGGACCAGTAACGAAAAATTAGTACRTCTAAGACATGCCAAACTGCCGAGGTAACAGTAAGTCAGTAAGGAGTTTTTAACATGCAATCATTTAGTGGATAGCCTTCTCAATCTTTTGTGGAACTATGTAGCTGATGAATGTCCTTTGGTGTAGAGGAATCAAGTTACTGTCACTAAGTGTCCTGAAATTTTTTCCCCATTTAAGGTGATATTCCATTCCAAAATTTTTGTATCTCTGTTTACAGTTTTGTAAGGTTAACATAGGTGGAAGCCTGGAAGGTTGGGGGTTCTTTGTTATGCTGTGTTGCCTAATAACAGTAACAATCTATCAAACTTTTTTAACACTAGCTTTTCCCGTGTAGTCAATGACTTATCTTTCATACTTCCTCCGTTTTTAATTAATGCACCATTGATGAGGTGCACATAAATCAAGAAAGGAGGGATGAGTGTTGTAGTTCTGAAAAATGCAATTAAATGATAATATCTAGAAGAGAGAAATTGTGATAATTACATGTGATAGATTATTCATTATTTTTTAAGGGGAACCATAACAATTTWCGGTTGGGACCACATTCTAAATTAGGTAATGGTGCAAATATAATGAAACTTATAAAAAGGAAAATGAAGTATTAGATTGGGTAATGGTGCGAGTATAGAAAATAGAGGAAGTATTAGATTGATGGTTTTGAAAGTAGCTGGGAGGTACACTTCCTCTAGCAAGTAGAAATGAGCCTTTTTATGAAAGCTCGTATGAGTAATGATTATGAAACTCATTTCTACAGTGTTGTGTGTTTTACAATCTTCTTGAAATGATTGTTTAATTTTATTATTTTTTAAAATTTTTGTTTATAACCTACTTATGTTTTTAAATAGGTATTCTTGCAGACAAATTGTGAACTTGTGACATCAACCACAATCTTGCATTTGTTGAAAGAATATTGTGATCGGACTAAAATATGTTTAGCCTGTTTTTATTTGTCTTAATTATGTCTACATCTATGTAGGAAGGAGATTCGATCTGCGACAAGCTCTATGACCTCTGTTCCTAAGCCTTTAAAATTTCTCCGCCCACATTACGGGACACTGAAAGCACATTATGAAACAATGACAGACTCTGGTTTAAAGGTATGATGCAATTGCACGTTTTCAGAATTTCTCTGTTTTTTTCCAGTGATGTATTAGTTACAGGATTTAGAGCTTACTGACTCTGCTTATGTTCTGATGAAAACAGGAACTTCTGGCAGATATACTTTCAGTTTTAGCATTGACTATGTCTGCAGAGGGTGAACGGGTCAGTGATTTGTGCATTTGTAATGCTGTGAAACTTTTTGCTTCCTTTCTTACTTTCTGTTTTTCCTCCCTCTGTTGGTATGTTGCCTTGTGATATTCTCATTGCTTACTCTGATTCGTTACTAGGCAATTAGTTTTATTTTCAGCCTTGTTGAAGTTAACGTTGAAACAAATGGAAAATATATTGATAAAGCCTTGTTATAATTTGAGTTTTGGTCAGTTTTTCTGGTTCAGTTGTTGGAGTGAATGTTGCCATTGGGCGATGAATATTTAAAGATGATCTTTGAGATATTGTGATATTAGTTTGCCAATTGATGTGTGTTTAATTATTTTGTGCAATGTATGTTTGTTATATTAAGCTTACTCCCTCCAGTTTATAGTAGGCTTTCTATTAGCCTTCTGTACAGTTTTATTTAGCTCTCAAGTGGTGAATTTTTCAAATTATAAGAAGTTATTTGGGCTGTAGGAATGAGTTAATAAATTTCTTGGATCGTTTTGTTGTTCCAATTTGAGAGAGAATGTTGGAACTGGGATATAATGACTTATGAGTACAAACAATATGAGTTTTTATTGTGCTGACATTTTAGTCCTATACAAAAACAGGAAAATATATATCCTTCTGAACAAACTAAATAGAAATATGAGAAATCTATAATGAGATAGAGTATAAGAACTCCTAGTTTGCTACTGGCGCTCCATTTGTTTTTGCTTTACACTTGATTTGTTTTTTTTTTTTTAATCTTTAGGAAATTCCAAATGGCACCATTGAATTTGGTGATTTCCAAATGTTACCACTTTTAAATAAAATTAATATTATCTGAATATCTCCTAAATACATTGGTATTATTTGACAAATGATACAATTGTTTTTAAGATGGAATGCTACAATTGGACTTACTCTTAAACACAATGGTATTGTTTGGACAATTTTTAAAATAGTGGTATCTTTGAAATTTACTGAAACTTAGTGGTACCATTTGGAATTCCCGTAATCTTTGAAAGGCTCCTTCGTTTTCTAAAATTTGCAACACTTCCCTCGCTTATTATCAATTGCAATTTTCAATAGTTCTGAAAGCAGTAGATTCTCATAACTTGCAAAACTCTCCCTAAGCAGTTGAATTAGATTACTGCAACACTTTTCTGCTTCTTCTCTGTCTGTCTCTCTTCCCTCTTCTATCCATTTATGCTTTGGTAGTCTACCCTCTACAGGTTATATGACTTTAGTGGCTATGCTTAAATGTGTTTAAAGTTGATTTGTGTCTGGTTTATTGCTAAATATGCATGAACTTCAATTTTTGTTTTTGCTCCATTAAAATATAAAGTTCACTAAATTCCATATTTTCAGTTATATGTTGTTGGAAGCAGTAACTTTCATGTTTGTGGTTTACTAGAGGAAAAAATGACGTGGAAATATTTGTACAAAAGGAACTACTTTTTAATGATAACAGTATAGCTGTTGATTTATTTGGCGAATGGTTCTATTTTTTTTGGGTGTGAAGTTCGAATTACTATGCTTGCGATTAATATTTGACTCTCATTTCTATATTTATACTTGCTCAAATCCAGAAAATTCTACAGTCAAAATTGAAGCAAAGTGATTTGATTAACCTTTTAATACCTGAATTCTTGCAGAAAGCTTGAAGTACAGATTACTGGGATCCGAAGGTGATATTGGCTCATGGGGCATGAATATGTGAGTAGAATTAAATCTGTGATGATTAGCATATAATTTATTCCTTTTGGTAACTTTTACATGGTTAAAAAATAGTATTTGATGTCTTTTCTCTTGGGATGTACAATGATTGAATGAAAGTGCGAACTTCGATGAGTATGAAACACCTTTCAGGATTAAGTCCAACATGGCCTTGATGAATTTCATTATTCAATATGTGCAACCTTTGCCATTACAGGCTGTTTTTTGGTATGCTCTTCATATAACAATTGGATAATTTACCGTACTTGCAGAAATTTGGCTGGCGAGATTGCACAAGAATATACAAAACGTCAGGTAATTTATTCTGACTCTATTCATGTCTCCAGGTGTATCTCATTTTGTGGTTGTAAGTTGTTACTTGTAAGTGAAATTTCAATTTTGTTTGATCTTTGATGGCTGTTTTTATCCATTTATTTATGTATTTTTTTTTGTTGTAATTGTTGTAATGGAGTTAGTACTACCTTTTTTTTAATTTTTTATTTAAAAACTCTGCACTCTTTTGTATTTGTGATGAAAATACTTCAAGGTTACTTGTGTGTTTGGTCTTCGCCGCATGGTCTTGTAAGCGACGGAGTCTCGCTGTTTTAGATTTTTCTCCTGTCATCTATTCTTCATAGCAAAGTCGCCAAAATAGAACGCAAAAGAATTATGGAATTGTTGGAACAGGTTATTTTAGGTAAACATTTGTTCACTAAATGTAAATACACTCATGTTAGGTTGGGTTAATAGCTGTTCAACGGGCTGGGGCCACCGAAAGCCTGAGCCCAGCCTTTTTTCTAAAGGGTCAAGGCCTTAAATCTTAAATGGGCTGGGCTCTGAGAGGGCTCACCTAAAACGGCTTTTAGTGGGTTGGGCTAGGGTTTCAAGGTAGATATTTGTACAGTAGATTACTGCAAACTACTCTGAATGACTGGACTGAACACAACATTTACATGGTGAATTCTGAATTTTAATAGTGGTCAAAATCAAAAGCTCAATTTATCAATTAACAAACATGATTCATCATCAACATCATCACCCTTGAATAAAACTAGAAATTGAAATTCGATACCCACAAAAAAATGGACTACTTCAACTTCAATCGCAAAAGACGATTTAAATCAACTCAATTCAACTTTCAAATTTTCTTCCAAATGTGTATTCTTTCCTCTTTGATAGATTGAATTCTTTGTTGTTTGTCATGATGCTAAGAGATTACGCCATTGATGAAGGGTTTGATTTCTTTTCATATTCTTTTTTTTTTTTATTTGGGAAACTTGAGTTTTATTTGCTTCATTTTTGTGATTTTTTAAATAAATATTGTGGTATAATGGTGAAATTGAATAAGGATGTTGATAGATAGTTATATTGAATGGTTAGTTGGTTATGGTGAAATTGAGTCAAAATTTAATGTAAAATGAATCGTCAAAAGCACTAATGGTAAAAGTTGTGTATTCTACTTGTTTGTTTGTAATACATTAATACAACTAGCGTGTAGGTTGCTTAATCAAGTTGTTTTGCGTGTTGATTGATGAGTCAATAGAGTAATAGCAACAAAGATAAGCTTTGGTATAACAAACGAACCTGTACTTATAGAAGATGGATACTGGATGAAATAGAAGTGCAACTGGAAAGGGCTGGCCAGGTCTTGTGGCTTTAGCCGGCTCGACCCTTTGATTTTGAACCAAGCTGGCCTATCCGGCCTGTTGAACAACTCTAGTTGGTTAAAATCTTACATACTATTGCAAGAACACTTCCTATAATTTAGAGAAATGTAAATGGGGCTGAAAGCTGGGTGTGATCCTCTCCATTGAACAATTACAAGTTCTGCATTTACAATATTTGCAAATGACAATTACCTCATTTGAAACATCAGCCCCAATTTTTGGGTGGGCTGCGGTGTTAGTCGGAAACCCTGTTCTAGGTGTCATTGATTTTTGATGATTCTTTTGGTGTTTTAGTTAGTATTTAGTGGTTAATCCAATATTATAATCTTGACCTAGTTCTGTTGGTTGCTTATATTTGCTAAGTTTGTTGACCTATCAAGACCTTGACCGTGGTGTTTTGGATTTTTTTTTGATTGAATGTTTCAGAAGAAGAGGATTCAATTGAAGATCTGATGACTTGTACAACAAATTGTGCTTTTCACATGCAGGTGTGTATTGCCTCTGTCGATGAATTATGTATATATGTCCTGGCATTTTTAATGAATCATCTTAACATTTTTATTGCCCTAGTTGTCACTTATAAAGTTTCACTGTTTTTTAGCACAATGCCGAGCCCGAAGCAGTTGATCTTCTCATGGAGGTATTGGTTAGTCTTATATGGTTTGCACTATGCTTTGAAGAAGTTAAATGTAATGGTCTATTCTTCTTAGTAGAAGATCTTGACTTGTTGCAAGAGCACGTGGATGAAAAAAAATTACAAAGGACGTGTTGTGTATTGACTGCCGCAGCAAAGAATATCATTGATGCCTTCCTCTTTAATTTTATCTTTATAATGTCTCTGTTCATAGTATTGCTTGATGTCTATGAATAATGTAGGCTCTTTTGTTGTTTATTATTTAGTGATTTTTTGAATGTCTATATTTTTATGTTAAATGCTAGAGCTTTGGAATGCTCATCGTTTAGGTTCCGTTTTGTAGAGCGTAGAACATTTTTCATGAGAAGTGTTTTCCTCCTTTTATAATTTTACATTGTTTGGTATACAAAGGAGTGAAACATTTTCCATGGGAGTAGCATTTTCCTTATAATGATTGAAAATCATTTTTCTTCCAAAATGAAAGGAAAAGAATTTCCTTGTATCTCTTGTACACTCCTCTCTCACTACCACTTGCATCCCTTCATTTTTCTTATTTTCTATCACTTTTTTTTAAGATGCAACCAAACAATGGAAAATTGTTTCAATGAAATTGTTTTCCATAAAAATCATTTTACCTTGAAATTTTTTACGCCAACCAAATGGAGCCTTATTGTTTTCAAGTATGCATTATTACCGTTATTTGTGCAGCTATATAAGCTTAATTGTTTTTACCCAGAATTCGCTTTTGTTCTAAAGACTATTTATTTGTTTTTTTTAAAATTTTTTTTAGCATTTTTATCCAAACTTGAAAGTATTAACATATTTTGTTACATGGGCAGGTATCTGCTAGCCCTGATGATATGCTGGTTTTAGATATTGCACATTCAATCTATATGAAATGTGACGAATATGCTTCTGCCTTCAAGTTTCTTTGTATCTAGATAATGTGCAGGTTGTGTCCCATTCTTTTCTTGCTTTCCAAACTACTATTTTTTTTAAAAAAATTCGTTGTTCCTATCTTTTCACGGAAAGGAAGATTGTGGTTGATTGTCCAATCTAATCTGGACACTTAGACATGATGACTGAAATTTGAATTTGGTGTTTCATAAAAAAAAGGCGAGGAAATGAGATAGGAGGGTAAGGCAGTAAGGGAGGATTTGCTTGAAGTCCTTGCTTTAAACAATAGTTCTAGATGAAGTAACAAGACCAACTCAGATGAGGTCCGATGGTGTAATGATTGAGGATATATGTGATGGACTGACTTACTCAAACAAATTGCAGTAACTAAATTGAATTAAAATGAAGAAGAGATTAATTTGATTAATTGATGTGAAATTACAAGAAAATATAAAGCATAACTTGAGGTTATGAATCTCCAAGGTAGCTTGAGGCTACTAATCTCCAAAGCCAAGGCTCATTTCATTTTTCCGGATACCTATTCTCTTGACTTCTCTTTGATTATAAACTAATAAGCAAAAGCTAGTTACCTAATTTGGACACTAGATATAAATAAAGGTGGCTTACAAATATACTACTTTCATGATTAATCAATCTCTTGTACTATTATTATCAAAAGCTTGGCAGCATGGCAGCAGGGCGTTGTACTTTGATCCCTTGGTTTTGACTACTCGGTCTATTACATATTATGGACCAATGGGCCAAAAATTGGAATCTAGAGGGTTTAAGCTAAGTCAGAGTAAGACGCAGTGTTCGAAATATTTTTTTGGAACACAGGGGGCAAGACAATTAAGGAATTTGATTTTTCTGGAAGTATAATGATGTTGACCTTTTCACTGCATACCTATTATATATTGGAATTTCTTAATGCAGGTTCCTTTGTAGCTGAAGCTTCCTATGAGAATTCTAACTTGACACAGAGTCTAAAGAATAATTTGCAATTCCTAGGAAATGTTTAACAAAAAAGCTCCAGTTGACTGGCACACTATAACATGGATATTGGATATAGAGCCTTTTGACTTCTAGAGCAGACTTTCTTAATGTTTCTTATCAAGAAGAATTCTAGAAAGATGTTTTTCCTCCTCTCCCATTCTACTTTGGCTATGTATTCACATTGTTCATTCTTTCTTGCAGTATGTTAAGGAGATATTTTCGTCCTCCAAGGACATCTTGCAGAAGAGGCAATTTTGTTACATCCTACACGACATGTAAGTATTATTAACTCAATGAGTAGACCAGACCATATCTACATTGGGCATGTCTTGTATTCAAATCAAACTTTTCATCAAACTCAGGCTTCCATAGATATGTTCTGATAGTTATTAACATTTATTCACTGAGATTGGGCATCTGCATGAACTATGTTTAATATTTTGCATATCATTTCTTGATTCTATACTGCTGAAGATTTTTAAATATAGTCATCATATATTTCTTTCTGTGTCATTTATGTAGTTGGCAGAATTAGATGATATTTATGCATGCATGCATGAGCATTGAGCACTTTCAGGATTTCTTCATTCATTTTGTTACTAAGCAACATATTTTTATGTAGGGTTCTTGTTTGAGCTTGATGATGAAATGGTTGCTGATGATGATGAAAGAGAGCTGTGTCAAGAAATCATAAACAACTCAAGCTAAGTGAAGGTTATTGACTCTTGCCCGTGTATTGAGGTATGGAAGCAAGTCACCTGAGAATATTTACAAGGTATTATTATCTGTGTTTTTATACAATTGTATATTTATTAGATTCACACACATTTTTTTATCTGTGTTTTGCTTTCATTGACTATCGACTATTAACCTGGTTTAAAGAAAGGCTGATAACATGACCTGTAGTATATATGCTTTTTTATGGATTGAGGTCATTCATTCCTATTTAGTTGCGAATTTGCTACCTAAGGGGTGTTTCATTTTCACTTTTAGATGAGGTTTTGTTATCTTGTCCTTCTAATTGGTTTAAGTATTAATGTTTCTTAGATGGATTTGGTTGTACATCATTTGTTTGCTTGATTGAAACACTGTTACTTTGCTCTGTGTCAAGTTAGATTGTCACGTCTTTGACATCTATGTGTATATTTTTCGTTGCTCATAACATTTCTGAAGCATTAATCTAATTTGTAGTTGTAGATGTTGACTATGTCTATTGTTATTTGCTAGGCTCATTTGCTTGATGGTCGGGCTAGTGCTGGTGCAACTGTTGATTCGCAGACAAATCTGGCAGCTACTTTTGTCATGCATTTGTTAATGCTGTTTTGGTCAGTATTGTGTTGATTTATTTGTTTGATAAGATTTTACATATAAGAACATTGCATGATAACTGTGTGGTTACAGGATAAACTGATGACTGGTGCTGCTGATTCTTCAAGTGGGGGTTCTTCAGGAAARTGGCTTTTTAAAAACAAAGAGCATGGAAAAACTAGTGCTGCTGCAAGCTTGGTATGTGTTTAWCCTTTCTCAAGTTCTTTTTTTTAATGCATAAGCTTGCTTTGTGGCTTTGTAAATTATTTTATATTTTTAATTATGTTGTTCTTTGTCAAAAAATAAAAGAAAAATTTGTCTGTATTTTTGTTAATGTCAGGGTATGATCTTACTGTGGGATGTTGATTCTGGACTTGCACAACTGGACAAATATTTTCACAGCACTGACAATCATGTCATTGCTGGTGCATTACTTGGTGTTGGAATTGTGAACTGTGGCATAAAGAATGACTGTGATCCAGTAAGTCTTAGCACAAATACAAGTTCATTCTTTTTAGTTATGACATAAGCCTTTTTTGGGATTATTATGTTCGGAATTGTGATATTCTTGTTTCCTGCAGGCTRTGGCACTTTTAGGTGATTATGTTGACAAAGAAGATCCTGCTATTCGAATTGGTGCTATTATGGGCCTCGGGATTACCTATGCAAATACCCAAAATGAACAGGTAATTTTGTTTGCCTGCATGTACTGTCTATATGACATGAATCGCAAATGTATACCGCATTTATATAAGTTCATGAAACATCTCATTTGTTTATCTTCATTAACAAGCTTGTTTATCATGAAATGAAAAATGCTAATTTTCATTTTCTTGTTAATTAGAAAGATCGTTTTGTATTTATCTAAGATCCAAATTATCAACACCTCCTGTCACCGCCACATGTTAACCTTTAGAAACCTATCCGMCTATCCTCATGACTCATCAAGATTTCATGGAAACTACTAATTGTCCCATGACTCCCATCTCTAAGAGAGGGAGAGTGGTTTTTAAGGGGGTTTCATTTTTTTTCCAATCAAAATGAATCAAACTGGTTGAAAGAGAGATTAATGTAATTCCTTATAATGGTCAAAGACAAGTGAAATTCTCTTGATTTCTCTCTTTTTTTTAAAAAAACTATAATTGAATCATATGTCTTGGTATTTATTTTAAAGACTCCAATTTAATTTTGATAGTTTTCTGAAGTTATAAATCTAAAGGGTTGCATAGTGCTCATTTGCTCAATCTTAAAGGGGAAAGAGGTAAGTGATCAAACAAGAACTCAGGAAAAAGAAGTGCTATGCTCATTTTCAAAGAAAGTGCTCATTTATTCGAAGCATAAAAAATTATCTGGCTAGTTCTTAATGTAATAATATAATTTTATGATGTATATCGATTCATTGCACTTGGTATTCGAAATGCATTCCTTACAAAATTCTAATGTGATAGCTCGCTGAAATAGATTCATAATACATGTGTTTTTGAGACTRAAAAGACATGCCAAATGTCATGCCGTMACCTTTGAAAGATCAAAAGAGCTCATAATATGTATTTATTCATTTTTTTAGTGTTGGAACTACAATCATCATCGCAGATCTAATTAATATATTTGGCAGTGGTATAATRGAAATCATGAGGTTCAGATCCATTAATWAAAGTGACATCTAGGGGCGGGAATGAGCCAAGCCTGCTTGTTGCTTGTGATATGTTCGAGCTTGGCTTGAAATTTTCACGAGCCGAGACACATCTATTTTCAGCTTGAAAGGTTCGCGAATAGGCTTGAGGCATTTTTGATATGCATATTGTAGTGTAATAATCTTAGAATATTATTGATAAGTCTAACAAACAAGAAAATTCTTAGTTATCAARTATTATATGTTTAAAAAACACAATATATATTGCCATTAATTTTYAACTTGAGAGTTTTAATGTATCTTGAAATTAATTGTAAAGGCTCAAAAAAGCTCAAAGACTTGGTTTAAGTTCGAGTTACATGTCACAAGTTGAGCTCAATTCCCACCCCTACTGATAGCAATGTCAATGTTGCTGATTGTATAGAAAGGAAGAAGGCTGAGGCCTAGTAGACGTGTAACAAGGAGAATATTGAGTTTCTCTTTTTTACATCAATGATTTATAATTTTAACCAAGAGACGAAGATTGAGTGAGGGTACGAAAATTGTTTTTTTATTTAATCTAAAAGGAACGAAGTAAGGAGTATGGACCATGTCACAGAAAGAGTATAGTGATAGAAATGTCAATGTTTCTGATTGTGCTTGATTGTGCTAGGTTTGTAGGGATAGAAAAGAAGGCTGAGGCCTAGTAGATGTGTAACAGGGGAAATATTGAGTTTCTCTCTTTACATCAAAAAAAGACCAAAATTGAGTGAGGGTACGGAAATTGTTGTTTATTTAATCTAAAAGGAACAAAGTAAGGAGTATAGACCATGTTATAAAAWGAATATAGTAAAGAAAGAGGTAATCCCTCCGTTACCTTACTTGAAACAATTGYCATTATTTATTAGAGGTAAAATATTCAATTGTTTCAAGTAAAACGGTATTGTAGCCGGTAGTGGATATGAAAAATCTTAGATTATATTTTTTATTACTTTTATGGTTAGTAATAGAAACTATAAAGACTTGAAATGATAAGAATTTTTAGGTATTTTACTTTTTGGAAATAAAGAACATTATGGTATGGAGCATTAGCAAATTACCTTTTTTTTTTGGTTGGAGGGGGTGTTGTTAGGGAAGAATGAGTCGGGAAAGACATGAAGCAAATAGATACCGGGCTGGAGGAGCAAAAATTGTGTGAATGACTTTTTTAGCAATCCTCGTCAATACCATACCAATTTGAGGGGGTTGATGTTTTTTAAAACCTCGTCAATGCGATAGCTATTTCCTGTGGATAACCTTAAAAAATCATTTTTTGAATTTCCCTCCTTTTTGTGTAGCTTTTGTCCCCATTTTNTAATTTAGAGAAATGTAAATGGGGCTGAAAGCTGGGTGTGATCCTCTCCATTGAACAATTACAAGTTCTGCATTTACAATATTCTGACAAATGACAATTACCTCATTTGAAACATCAGCCCCAATTTTTTGGGTGGGCRGCGGTGTTAGTCGGAAACCCTGTTCTAGGTGTCATTGATTTTTGATGATTCTTTTTGGTGTTTTAGTTAGTATTWAGTGGTTAAATCCAATATWATAATCTTGACCCTAGTTCTGTTGGTTGCTTATATTTGCTAAGTTGTTGACCTATCAAGACCTTGACCGTGGTGTTGTTGGATTTTTTTTGATTGYATGGTTTCAGAACGAAGAGGATTCAATTGAAGATCTGATGGACCTTGTACAACAAATTGTTGCTTTTCACATGCAGGTGTGTATTGCCTCTGTCGATGAATTATGTATATATGTCCTGGCATTTCTTTAATGAATCATCTTAACATTTTTTATTGCCCTAGTTGTCACTTATAAAGTTTCACTGTTTTTTCAGCACAATGCCGAGCCCGAAGCAGTTGATCTTCTCATGGAGGTATTGGTTAGTCTTATATGGTTTGGCAACTATGCTTTGAAGAAGTTAAATGTAATGGTCTATTCTTTCTTAGGTAGAAGATCTTGACTTGTTGCAAGAGCACGTGGATGAAAAAAATTACAAAAGGACGTGTTTGTATTTGACTGSCGCAGCAAAGTAATATCATTGATGCCTTCCTCTTTAATTTTATCTTTATAATGTCTCTGTTCATAGTATTGCTTGATGTCTATGAATAATGTAGGCTCTTTTGTTGTTTATTATTTAGGTTGATTTTTTGAATGTCTATATTTTTATGTTAAATGCTWGAGCTTTGGAATGCTCATCGTTTAGGTTCCGTTTGGTAGAGCGTAYAACATTTTTCATGAYAAGTGTTTTCCTCCTTTTTATAATTTTACATTGTTTGGTATACAAAGGAGTGAAACCATTTTCCATGGGAGTAGKATTTTCCTTATAATGATTGAAAATCATTTTTCTTCCAAAATGAAAGGAAAAGAATTTTCCTTGTATCTCTTGTACACTCCTCTCTCACTACCACCTTGCATCCCTTTCATTTTTCTTATTTTCTATCACTTTTTTAGATGCAACCAAACAATGGAAAATTGTTTCATGAAATTGTTTTCCATAAAAATCATTTTACCTTGAAATTTTTTACGCCAACCAAAATGGAGCCTTATTGTTTTCAAGTATGCATTATTACCGTTATTGTGCAGCTATATAAGCTTAATTTTTTTACCCAGAATTCGCTTTGTTCTAAAGACTATTTATTTGTTTTTTTTAAATTTTTTTTAGCATTTTTATCCAACTTTGAAAGTATTAACATATTCTGTTACATGGGCAGGTATCTTGCCCTATGATATGCTGGTTTTAGATATTGCACATCAATCTATATGAAATGTGACGAATATGCTTCTGCCTTCAAGTTTCTTTGTATCTAGAAATGTGCAGGTTTGTGTCCCATTCTTTCTTGCTTTCCAAACTACTATTTTTTTAAAAAATTCGTTGTTCCTATCTTTTCACGGAAAGGAAGATTGTGTTGATTGCTCCAATCTAATCTGGACACTTAGACATGATGACTGAAATTTGAATTTGGTGTTTCATAAAAAAAAGGCGGAGAAATGAGATAGGAGGTAAGGCAGTAAGGGAGGATTGCTGAAGTCCTTGCTTTAAACAATAGTTCTAGATGAAGTAACAAGACCAACTCAGATGAGGTCCGATGGTTATGATGTTGAGGTATAGTGATGACTGACTTACTCAACAAATATTGCAGTAACTAAATTGAGATTAAAATGAAGAGAGATTAATTTGATTAATTGATGTGAAATTACAAAAAAGATGATAAGCATAACTTGAGGTTATGAATCTCCAAGGTACTTGAGGCTACTAATCTCCAAAGCCAAGGCTCATTTCATTTTCCGGATACCTATTCTCTTGACTTCTCTTTGATTATAACTAATAAGCAAAAGCTACGTTACCTAATTGGACACTAATATAAATAAAGGTGGCTTACAATATACTACTTCATGATTAATCAATCTCTTGTACTAGTTATTATCAAAAGCTTAGCATGGCAGCAGGGGCGTTGTACTTTGATCTCCTTGGTTTGACTACTCGGTCTATTACATATTATGGACCAATGGGCCAAAAATTGGAATCTAGAGAGGTTTAAGCTAAGTCAGAGTAAGACGCAGTGTTCGAAATATTTTTTTGGAACACAGGGGGCAAGACAATTAAGAATTTGATTTTTCTGGAAGTATAATGATGTTGACCTTTTCACTGCATACCTATTATATATGAATTTCTTAATGCAGGTCTCCTTTTGTAGCTGAAGCTTCCTATGAGAATCTAACTTGACACAGAGTCTAAAGAATAATTGCAATTCCTAGGAAATGTTAACCAAAAAGCTCCAGTTGACTGGCACACTTAACAGATATTGGATATAGAGCCTTTTGACTGTAGAGCAGACTTTCTTAAGTTTCTATCAAGAAGAATTCTAGAAAATGTTTTCCTCCCTCCCCATTCTACTTTGGCTATGTATTCACATTGTCATTCTTTCTTGCTATGTTAAGGAGATATTTTCGTCCTCCAAGACATCTTGCAGAAGAGCAATTTTGTTACATCTAGCACACATGTAAGTATTATTACTCAATGAGTAGACCAGACCATATCTACATTGGCATGTCTGTATTCAAATCAAACCTTTTCATCAAACTCAGGTTCCATAGATATTCTGATATTATATACATTATTCACTGAGATTGGGCATCTGCATGAACTATGTTAATAATTTGCATATCATTCTTGATTCTATACTGCTGAGATTTTTAAATATAGTCATCATATATTCTTCTGTTGTCATATGTAGTTGCAGAATTGATGATATTTATGCATGCATGCATGCATTAGCACACTTTCAGGATTTCTTCATTTCTTTTGTACTAAGCAACATATTTTTATGTAGGTGTCTTGTTGAGCTTGATATGAAATTGTGCTGATGATGATGAAAGAGAGCTGTGTCAAGAAATCATAAACAACTCCAAGCTAAGTGAAGGTATTGACTCTTCCTGATATGGTCATGGAACAGTCACCTGAGGTTATACAAGTATATTATATCGTGTTTTTTATACAATTGTATATTTATAGATCACACTACATTTTTTTATCTGTGTTTTGCTTTCATTGACTATCGACTATTAACCTGGTTTAAAGAAAGCTGATAACATGACCTGTAGTATATATGCTTTTTTTGGGATTGAGGTCATCATTCTATTTGTTGCGAATTTGCTACCTAAGGTTTCATCATTTCACTTAAATGAGTTTTGTTAATCTTGTCCTCTAATTGGTTAAGTTATTAATGTTTCTTAGATGGATTTTGGTTGTACATCATTTGTTTCTGATTGAAACACTGTTACTTTGCTCGTTGTGTCAAGTTAGATTGTCACGTCTTTGACAATCTATGTGTATTATTTTCGTTGCTCAAACATTTCTTGAAGCATTAATCTATTTGTAGTTGTAGATGTTACTATCCTATTTATTTCTAGGCTCATTTGCTGATGGTCGAGCTAGTGCTGTGCAACTGTTGATCCGCAAGACAAATCTGGCAGCTACTTTTGTCAATGCATTTGTTTAAGCTGTTTTGGTCAGTATTGTGTTGATTTATTGTTGATAAGATTTACAAAATAAGAACATTGCATGATAACTGTTGGTTACAGGATAAACTGATGACTGGTGCTGCTGATTCTTCAATGGGGTTCTTCAGGAACTGGCTTTTTAACAAAGGAGCAGGAAAAACTAGTGCGCTGCAGCTTGGTATGTGTTTATCCTTTCTCAAGTTCTTTTTTTTAATGCATAAGCTTGCTTGTGGCTTTGTAAATTATTATTTTTAATTATGTTCTTGTAAAAAATAAAAGAAAATTTGTCTGATTTTTTTAATTCAGGTATGACTTACTGTGGATGTTGATTCTGGACTTGCACAACTGGACCAATATTTCACGAGCACTGACATGTCATTGCTGGTGCTATCTTGTGTGTTGGAATTGTGAACTGTGGCATAAAGAATGACTGTGATCCAGTAAGTCTTAGCACAAATACAAGTTCATTCTTTAGTTTATGACATAGCCTTTTTGATTATTATGTCGGATAGTGATATTTTGTCCTGCAGCTCTTGGCACTTTTAGGTGATTATTTGAAAAATGAAGATCCCTATCGAATTGTGCTATTATGGCCTCGGATTACTCTATGCAAATACCCAAAATGAACAGGTAATTGTGTTTGCCTGCATGATCTATATGACATGAATCGCAATGATATTACCGCATTATATAATTCATGAAACATCTCATTGTTTATCTTCATAACACTTGTTTATATGAAATGAAAAATGCTAATTTCATTTTCTGTTAATTAGAAAGATCGTTTTGTATATCTAAGATCCAAATTTACAACCCTCCTGTCACCGCCACATGTTAACCTTTAGAAACCTATCCGTCTATCTCATAACTCATCAAGATTTCATGGAAACTACTAATGTCCATCTCTAAGAGAGGGAAGAGTGTTTTAAGGGGTTTCATTTTTTCCAATCAAAATGAATCAAATTGGTTGAAAGAGAGATTAATGTATTCCTTTATATGGTCAAGACAAGTGAATCTCTTGATTTCTCTCTTTTTTTTTAAAAAAACTATAATTGATCATAGTCTTGGTATATTTTAAGACTTCAATTTAATTTGATAGTTTCTGAAGTTATAAATCTAAAGTTGCATAGATGCTCATTTGCTCAATCTTTAAAAGGGAAGAGGTAGTGATCTTTAAACCAGGAAAAAAAGTGCAATGCTTCATTTTTCAAAGAAATGCTCATTATTACTAACATAAAAAATTATTCTGGCTAGTTCTTAATGTAATAATATAGATTTTATGATGTATATGATTCATCACTTGGTATTTCGAAATGCATCCTTACAAAATTCTAATGTGATATAGCTCGCTGAAATAGATTCATATAATGTTTTTGAGACTCAAAAGACATGCCAAAGTCATCCGTTACTTTGAAAGATCAAAAGAGCTCATAATATTATTTATTCCATATTTTTTAGTGTTGGAACTACAATCATCATCGCAATCTAATTAATATATTGGCAGCTAGAGATATTGAAATCATGAGTCAGATCATAATTAAACAGTACATCTAGGCGGGAAGAGCCAAGCCTGCTTTTGCTTTGATATGTCGAGCTTGCTTGAAATTTTCACGAGCCGAGACACATCTATTTCAGCTTGAAAGGTTCGCGATAGGCTTAGCATTTTGATATGCAATGAGTTGTAATAATCTTAGAATTATTGATAATCTAACAAACAAGAAAATTCTTAGTTATCAATTTTATATGTTTAAAAACACAATATATATTGCCATTAATTTGAACTTGAGAGTTTTAATCTATCTTAAATAATTGTAAAGGCTCAAAAAGCCAAAGACTTGTTTAATTCGAGTTACATTACAATTGAGCTCAATTCCCACCCCTACTGATACAATCAATGAATTGCTGATTGTATAGAAAGAAGAAGGCTGAGGCCTAGTAGACGTGTAACAAGAGAATATTGATTTCCTTTTTTACATCAATGATTATAATTTTAACAAAGACGAAGATTGAGTGAGGACGAAAATTTTTTATTTAATCTAAAAGGAACGAAGTAAGAGATGGACATGTCACAGAAAGAGAATAGTGATAGAAATTCAAGTTCTCATTTGTAGTTTGTAGGGATAGAAAAGAGGCTGAGCTAGTAGATGTGTAAGCAGGAAATTTGATTTCTCTTCTTTACATCAAAAATAGACCAAATTGAGTGAAGGTACGGAAATTGTTTTTTATTTAATCTAAAGGAACAAGTAGGAATAGACCAATTTATAAAATAATATAGTAAAGAAGAGGTAATCCTCCGTACCTTACTTGAAAACAATTGACATTATTTATTATTAGAGGTAAATATTCAATTGTTTCAAGTAAAACGGTATTGTAGCCGGTAGTGGATATGAAAATCTTAGTGTATATTTTTATTACTTTTATGTAGTAATAATAAACTATAAAGACTTGAAAATAAGTAATAAGGTATATTTTTTTGAAATAATTACTTAGACAGTATTTGGATAATATTAACATATGATAATCGAGCATTAGAAAATACTATTTTCTTGGTTGGAAGATGATATACGTGCTGTAGGAAGAAGATCGGAAGACATAAGCAAAAAACCGGGACAAAAATTGTGTGAATTGACTTTTTTAGCAATCCTCGTCAATACATAACAATTTAGGTTGATGTTTTTTAAAACCCTGTCAAGCGATAGCTATTTCTGTGATAACCTTAAAATCATTTTTGAATTTCCCTCTTTTGTTGGTAGCTTTTGTCCCCCATTTGTATAGTTAATTAGGTTATTATTACAAACTAGTGAAAATGAGTGTTTTTTGCCTTCTGGTAGAAACCCTTATGCCGTGTATTACAGTTATGTTACTCCTCATCCAAACTTTGCTCCTTTCTTCGGACCACTCAGTTTCTATTGTTGTGTTTGGTTTTGTTAAGAGCCCCCTTTTTTCCTTACATGTTTCGCCTGACATGCCAATTGGGAACTTTGTTAATTATAAATCCAATACAGTATAGAGCATATGTCTTACGTTTAGCATAAGATCCAGGGTTGTAGAACCAGTGTTATCATGCTTTTTAGATAAGTTATATCATACACAAAATTCAGCTCAAAAATAAAAATTTTAAATGGGAAATGTACTGCTTTGTGTTTTGCATGCTAGGAAAAGAAGCAATTTTCGAAATTAGAAGTGTTTGGAGGGGGCTGTCTTGATAGAAACACTAAAGGGACCTTGTATGGATATGTGAACGTCATTGTTTGTTATTGTCTAATACTTATTTGGAAAATAATGCTGTTTTATTGTTACCTGATTATAACGCCTGCTTATGAAGTATTATTATGCTAATAAAATTGATACCGTTTCCTTCGATACGCCACAAGCATCCGATTCTGGGGACACAAGGCTTCTCTTGATAGTTATTGCTTCACTGCAATTGGCACTTGTTATGTATTTAGGTCGTCCCTTAATGAAGAGGTTGCACAGCATGGTTTATGCACATGTCTCGATTGAATCTATTAGAGGGGGAGCTTCACTTGCTAGCTTCTCCTCTCGTCTTGTATTCATCTTGGAAAGCAGGTAATTTTCTTTCTAATGTATATCTTTTTATTTAATGTAGAGTAATTTAAATTCTCCCTCGATTCAAACAACATGTGACAAGCTTATTCTTATTCTTATGGGAAAAATCTAGTCACAAGTTACATAAGCAATCTTTTGTCTTTATTCTATAATTCTATGTGTAAATGTCTCTTAAAGGATTCAAATAGACCTAAGAATGTTGCTATTTCATCCCCCTTCCGTTGACACCAATTGTGTAAGCAAATGTATTTAAATAAGTTCATCAACAAAATTGGATGGTAGAGGTAATACTTGGGCAAAATTTCATGACTATAACAAGCTGTACGCTGTGCAAATAATTGACATGAATTTCTGTGTGATCTTTTTTCAATAATTGACTTCATATCTACTTCCTTACAGGAAAGTGTGGAAGCAACTGCAGAAGTCTCAAAGACTTTCAATGAGAAAATCAGYAAGCATTGTGATATGACTCTTCTTTCATGTGCCTATGCTGGAACTGGAAATGTTCTCAAGGTTSTTTAGCAGAATTGTCTTCTGTCCACTGTTGCATTGTATCAAGTTGTTAACTAAGTCTTTTTATTAATAACATTGTTTGAGGGGTTTTGCAGGTCCAGAGCCTGTTAGGTCACTGTGCTCAACATCTTGACAAGGGTGAAACCCACCAGGGACCAGCTGTGCTGGGGATTGCTATGGTAGCCATGGCTGAAGAATTGGGTCTTGAGATGGCAATCCGCTCATTAGAGCATCTATTGCAGTATGGGGAGCCAAACATACGACGTGCAGTCCCCCTGGCACTTGGTCTCTTGTGCATATCAAATCCAAAGGTAACCTGTTGGTTTTGTGTCTCTAGATGAATTAGCAAATGAATGTGTGCATTTTGAGGTTCTGAAGTATCTACCAAAGATAGACTGGAATCTACTGTAATCTTTTATAGCATTGATATGGAAGATTTAGGACTCAAATTAGACAAAGCTGACTCACATGAACTGTACAAATTTGTTGAGGTGCAGACGTAATATGAAATATTATAAATGACAACAGGAAAATAGCTTCAGAAATTTAAATGCCATGATTTTTTATATTTATTATTATTATTATTATTATTATTATTATTATTATTATTATTATTATTATTATTATAATTATTATTATTATTATTATTATTTATTTATTTATTTTTTTTTAATATTTTTTTTTATTTTCCCCTTTTCCTGTGGTCATACACAATGAGCTATTCGTTGTTTCACCCTGACAGAATTATAGTTTAGGTGCAGAGATACTAACCATGATGCTGATTTATTCCATGACCTATGCTGCAGGTGAATGTTATGGACACATTGAGTAGACTGAGCCATGATTCTGATTCAGAAGTAGCAATGGTAATGGAATTCTTTTGTTTCCTATTTTGTCTTCATGTGGTTAAGCAATTTAATGCCTCACCTTGTCATGTCTGATTCAAAATTTCCTATGCAGGCTGCCATTGTTTCATTAGGTTTTATAGGTGCCGGTACCAATAATGCTCGGATTGCTGGCATGCTGAGAAATCTGTCCAGTTACTACTACAAGGATGCCAGTGCTCTGTTTTCTGTATGGCTTCTTTTTTAATCCTACCCTGTTTTGTAATCATTAGTCTGCTGTTTATAATGATATACTTGAGTGATTTGTGCAGGTTCGTATTGCTCAAGGTTTAGTTCACATGGGAAAGGGTCTGTTAACCCTCAACCCATACCATTCTGATCGTTTCTTGCTATCCCCGTAAGAAATTTTGTTATTCATTTATACTTGAAAGCTGATTGTAATGACCTCATAGACCTTTATATGATGTCACTGAACTTCTGTTTTTATAGGACGGCACTTGCTGGTCTTGTGATAACGCTTCATGCATGTCTTGATATGAAAGCCAACATCTTGGGAAAGTATCATTATATGCTCTACTTTCTTGTTCTAGCAATGCAGGTTCGTGAAACACCAAATCTATCCCAGTTTTTTCTTAACGTTTTTTTTTTGTTTTTTTTTTGGTTATTTGGTCCTCCCCCAGTTTCTGCAGGCAAGATCCATGCATTGATCTACCTGTCTTGTATGTTGTGTTTGTGCAGCCGAGAATGTTGTTGACCGTGGATGAGAACTTGAAGCCTCTTTCAGTACCTGTTCGGGTCGGTCAAGCAGTTGATGTTGTTGGACAGGCGGGTCGACCCAAGACCATTACTGGCTTCCAAACTCATTCAACCCCAGTTCTACTCTCTGTTGGTGACAGGGCAGAACTCGCTACAGAGAAGTAAGATATATTTTCTTATTTGCCCTTGTGCTTAAGATTGACATTAGGTTGAGTGTGCTAATGGTATATGTTTTCTTCTACCAGGTACATTCCATTGTCTCCCATACTCGAAGGCTTTGTCATTTTAAAGGAAAACCCAGAATACAGAGAGGAGCATTAACTTATCAGGCTACAGACGACAAAGAACAGTTCTATAAACGATGAAGGTTGGCCCCACATTATGGATATGTAGGATTTATTAAAGTGGAGAGGCTGGGGAGGTGGAGAAGAAAATGGGTATCTGGTTGCTAGTATGCTGTGATATGTTAGTGCTAGAGCAGATGACAATCAGCAATAGTTGCTTGATAGATGGGCTGTTGTAACATTACATGCATTTCTACCTTTTTGTCGTAGAAATTATAGGTAGGTAGTCTCGTTTTTTAAAACCCTTTTATGAACCAAGGTTACCTGCTGTTTTTAACATTTCATTTGCTTAATTGAAGCATGTTGATATCTCTCGCCAACTTATGGGTGTAGTGTTGATAATACTTGTTCAGCACATTTTGTTTGATTTACAAAGGTGAAATTGGGTTATGAAGATGATTTGATTTTTGGATACAACTTAATGAGCTGGAGGACTTGCAATTTACAATTACCAACTTRCAACTTCCAATTATAACTTCTTGTGATATGAGAGCTCAACATTTTTATTTGTTATTYCGATAAACTTAGGCAATTTTGCTCTTGCTGAATGCATTTACCCRYTAATAAAGACCTATCTTGATACTTGATAGGCAATTAATCAGTTTGGTTTTCGAGCATGATTTAATTGATTCATGATTCACATTGATAAGTAATCTATAAGTCATTTCCCAATAATCTCTAATTATTGGCTCCGAATAATAGAACTATTATTTACTCCGCGTAATATTTAAGACTATATTTGATCCCTTCTTGATACGGTCAATTAATTACTCTATTTTGGTTTTTCCTCGAGCATGATTTTATTTGATTCCATTCGATTCACTGATTGATTCCAACATAGTTAATTTCTTCTACTCCTATTAAGTCCATTTGCCGAATTTAATCTCATAATTATTATCTGGCTGTACCGCATTCTCAATTAGCAAATATTTCACGAGCGCTCGGATTATATCATATCTGTGGATGGCACAATTATATGCTTTACATAATTTAATTGACATTAAACAGCTGGTAGCCTGTCCGCTTAACTCATATTCGCTATGTTTGGCCAACAAGAGAATGAGCAAGGGTCGAAGAGGGAAAGGAAGGCGGGACGAGAGCCGGAGGGGCCGAGTCAAGGTCCTTATCTCTTTTACTTTGATAAGAGCAGTTTTGAAGAGGCACCGTCGCAGAGCGCGATCATCGTGGGTGGTGTGCTCAGGCAGGATCTCTATTTGTCCTCAACTCCTCTTTAATAACAGTTTAAATTCCCACAGTTCTCCTAACATATGTTTTGGAAGGCTGAAAGACCTTTCTGCGACCACTTTCCCTCTTTTTTTGTCTCTCCCTTCCCCTCTTTTTGCTTTTCCTGATTGGGTTTTGTCTGGTATTCATCGTTGTCTTGTTATTTCAATTGTAAAAAATCATAATTAACGTCTTTATAGAGATGCACTATAGAGTAATAAGTGGAGAGAAAAATTTGGGGAAGATAGGAGAGAGGGAAAGGGTAAGGAGATTAGGTATAATTGGGGTAAAAAGTAGTGGCGTGTTGTTATGTATAAAATTGATTTTTCATCAAGATTGTGTCCCTCCAATTCTTATGTAGGCAGGTTTTATTACTTAAGGAGAGGCAGTGATCTTCGACTAAATCTCTTCTAGCTAAGCGTAATTCGCAGTCGTTCGCCAAAATCAGCTTTTATCTCAATATACATGGACCCAATAACTGGTCTCTGCGCGTTGTCCCTGTGTGCTCTGTGCTGTGAGTAGGTCTCTCCTTTCTCTTCCTTCCTTATTTTCGTTGTTATACCCAAACATGGATAAGGGGTCTGTTTTTGTTTACCAGTTAAGGATATAG
>SNQN01004725.1:0-17567 GCA_008642245.1 Bassia scoparia | reverse complement strand
ATTCTTAGGTATCTTAATGGTACTAATGATCTATGTCTGTGGTATCCAAAAGGGAGCAATATGAACCTGATTGGATACATAAATGCTGACTTTGCTGGTTTTATTGTGGACTGGAAGATCATTTCTAGAATGGCCCACTTCTTAGGTTCTTATCTCATCTCATGGGGATCTAAGAAGCAAAATTCTGTGGCTTTATCTCCAACTGAGTTTGAGTACATTACAATTGCTTTATGTTGTACTCAGCTCTTGTGGATAAAGTCACAACTAAAGGATTTTGGGGTATGTTTCGGAAGACATTAACAAAATTAATACTTATAATTGGGATTTCTAAAAACTAGTGCCTACCAAAGGTATTTCATAAAAACTTATACCTACCAAAGGGAATTTCTCTTTTTTTTAGCTAAGACAATAAAAAAAGCGAGGACAAAAKTCGATCTCAAAATCTCCTGAATCGAGAGGGAAGCTTTAACCATTTCAGTTATTCCTTATTTTATATACTTTAAAGTAAGGTAATTTAATAAACCATGGGAAAACTGTGTCCTAAATTTTTGTGAACTTTTGACATGAATAATGTTGRCAAGTTCTTTAATTACCATTTTGCTTCGGAAACAAAACTATTTACCTAGGTACTGTCCACGTAGGATCGGTACCTAGGTGAATTTTTTWAAAAAAATCAGGCAAAATCGCTACTGTTAGTAGCGTTTTTGCCCTATATCACTACTGCCAGTAGCGTTTTTGCAAAAAGAATAAAAAAAATAACCTAGGTACCGATCCTACATGGACGCCTGGACGGTACCTAGGTAAATAGTTTTGTTTTGTTTGCAAAATGGTAATTAACAAACTTTGTGGCATTATTGTTGTCAAAAACTCAAATTTTGTCGAGTCCCCTYACAACCAATCATGTAGACGAATTCCAAACTTTTTCAATAATCACGTCTAACTTGTAACATCTATTAAAGCCACTTGTCAAAAGCAAAGAAGAAGCCTACTAATTTAGTCCTTGTTAAAAAAATATATTTTTTTTAAATAAAATAGAGAAAAGAGCAGTTGATCTAATTTTGGTCCTGGCTTAGATGAATAAACTCCACGCACTATATGTTCAATCCAATGACGCAACGTCATCTTCCAGTTCCACCAACATAAACTACTTAATTCAAACATATTATAAATTATAAATTCCTCACTATCACATAAAGTCATTAAGTTTTTTTTTTTTTTGGTAAATGAGTTAGTTAAGCAACTAAACTAAGCAGGCTTCCAAAGTCCAAACCTATTTATGCACCTCGATCATTTTTCAAACCATTATGAATCCTCTTCCTCATCCTTTCTTACTACCTAAACCCTTAAGGCTTACGTTAACATGTTTCCTTCCCTCCTTTCGTCTGCCATTTGGCACATACGACACTCGTTACGACAGCCTCTGTTGATGTACGCCGGAGTGTGGACAGGGCTTCTTACTGTGACTGTGGCGATCGCAGCGTTAACCCCGGAAACCGCCTTCATATGGGCTATAACGCCCTCGTCGCCGTTTGCCACAGCCTGCAACTCCGAAAAGAGCTTAAGGGTGCCTGTGGATATGCCTTTTGACATGGTATGCTTGCCTGCGAAACTGTTTCAACGTTCGAGGATTGATCTTTTAGTGCCTCCTATTTTTGCTGCTCTCGTGGTTGCTTGCTCTGCTTGTYTGGTCAGAACTTGGGGTCTCTGATTCAATCCGTGGCAATTAAGGCACCAGTCACCACTCACCAATCGATATAGTGATTTTTTTTATCAGTTATATATATATATATATTTTTTAATTGTGATTTTTTACAGACTAAGAGACTCCTTGACATATGGTGATGAGTTACAACCTATGTAGTTTTGATTGTGTAGAGGCCGTGAGATCTGTGGCTGCAGCACTCCAAGCTCCATTTTGATTTTATTCTTCTCCAAAATATTTGGATTTGATTTTTATATTTATAGAAATTATACAAATAACGCTCCAGAACCCAAGTGTGCTTATACTGTTGCATCAGAGCCGACTGGGCTATATACGTGATCTCTTGTTTGTGTACAATTTGTGGACTAACGAAGAAATTGCTAATAATGAATGATCAATCACAATGGTATTTTAGCCTGAGAAAGATCAAATGATAATAGGTGCATCTTTGTGACAAGTATCGCGCCCACTAACACCTTGTGCTTGTTTAACTTGACTAAATTTCATTTAAGTCAGACTCGCACAAGGTGGTTATTAGTCTAATATTGTTATTTTTTTTGTCAACGGATTCAATGAGTGTTGAAATAATCATGAAATAAGGTAGTGAAGTCAGAATGCGCTAAAAACCATGACAAACACACAACACAAAACAGAATGTGTACACAACTTTTGAGTAGTTCGACATATGTAATGCTGCTAATATTCAGCAAGCTTTTTATGTTTGTAACACCTTTAGTTGTTAACTCTCTAGGTGTCCAAGACAGGTTTTTTCCCCTGCTACATAACCCACCGAAACAACCTGTTCTAATAAACTTCATATAAATATAGGTCATGTCTTGTGGATTGTACTAATCATGCCTATTGTCTTTGTAGGACTGTTGGGACTTAAACTCCCATTTGGATCAAAATCTTACCATATATATATGATCAAATCTTTACCAAGTTACCATTATATATATATTATATATATATACATATATATATATATATTATATATATATATATATATATATATATATATATATATATATATATATATATATTATATGATCAGATGAGATAGAAAACTTAATGAAAACGTGAGAGCAATACTTGATGGGTTAGATTTTGAATGGAAGGGTCAAGATTTTATATCACCAAAAGATAATGTGATCAATTATTTATTATCATTTTATTACAATTTAATTTTATACAAAATGTGCATTTTCATAAAAAAAAAATGCACTTCATGAAAATTCGTTGCATATCACTATAAAACTTATTGTATATCCTAGCCGTCCATCTTTAAAAATCAAGGGCCAAGATTGTTTCTCACACTTCTCATTTTAAAGGTATTTCTCATTAGATCTTAACCCTTATATATATATATTATATATAATATAATTATATTATATATAAATAGTAGCAAAAGGATCATGTAAAACCAATTGATTTGGTGAACTCAAAACCTTAAATCTCAACCATTCATCTTAGAAACTAAATCACATCCATTGAACTAATTTGCATCATAACCATACATTGTCAGCACCACGTCAGCATGCCACCAACGCAACGATGCCACGAAGCTGCATGTCGCACCCTCTACCACGTCAACATGCCATCGTCAGCACTGACTGAACATGCGCTGTCGTTGTGGCGTTGACATGGCATGCTGTCCATCATCATGCCACATCAGCACTGACGTGACGTGGATATGACGTCAGCATGCCACGGCAACACTGACGTGGACGTGGCGCTAACGTCATCATGCCACGTCAGCGTTGGTGCTGATTTGCGCTGACTGTCAGCATGTCACGTCTAGTACTGAGTGACGTGGCATGCACGTAAGCGCCACGTCAACACCAGCATTGACGTGGCATGCTGACGCACTGGTGATGCATGCTTATGTGAAAATGTCCTAAAAAATCATAAAAATTCTTCCTAATTGTATGCACAAATGTCCTAAATTCGAAAATGTCCTAAATCACAGAATGTCCTAAATCGTAAAAATGTCCTAAATTATATGCACAAATATCCTAAACGAAAAATGTCCTAATTCACAAAAAATGTCTAATATATATGTAAATTCATAGTTTTTAGTTTTAACCAAAGTAAGGGTTTTAGTGGATCCTAACTCCTCTCTCTCTCTCTCTCTCTCTCCTCTCTCTCTCTCTATATATTATATATATATATTATATATATATATAAATATAAAAAGTTTACAAGCAAGTTACTATTTCATGAACAGTATGAATAGTTCACGAGGCCCCATCGCGCGCCCAGCAATACGCCAAACCCTTAACCCACGACCCAAGCCCACCCAGTCAAGCCTCCAAAAAATCCACTCAACTCAACCCCCCAAAGCCCACATCAAAACCCACTAACTAAAACCCAAACCCTAAGTCCTGTTCTTATTCAATCTCTATTATCTCAAGTCACCGCACTCTGACGCTCTCCTTCAACCTCTCACTTATGTTCATGAATGCTCAGAGTCTTATGGTTGCTACCCTTCTCTCTTTCTTTCGTTCATTCTTAACTCAGAGCTCTCTTTTTCTACAACTAGTGTGCGCCCGGCGCGCGATGCGCGCCGCGGTCCACTTTAAGTATTGATTAGTCAGTTGCGGGTTTTGAATACTACGTAATTACAAAGCTATTGATTCATTGTGGTTATGATTTAGAGCAATTTTAGCCCAAAATTATTGGATCATTATCTAATGAGACAATCATAGAAATCTTGTTCTACTGAACCTATTGTATTAGTGTGAATTAGGGACCCAATATACATCATTGTTCCATATAATTATCATGTACATTGTTTCAATTCATACAAAATTTTAAGTTCATTTCCCAATCTCAATTGTTCATGGAAAAGAGAAGGAATTGACGGCCACTTAATGGCACTAATTGCACTCATTGTATACAAAGTACAAAACAACGATACGAAACGAAATGCCCTTTATGGCAGATACATAAGTAGGCAAATCAATTCCTAAAATCCTAATAGGCAAGGACAAAGATTACTCCCAAAGTTATAGCATCTGGATATAACAAACTAAAAATATGCAAATTAAGCATATTAAAATCAACAACAACATTAACAAGATTTATATAAACTCTAAAAATATACAAAGCGTCACAAGACCTCGACATGGCACCATCCAAGACTAAAATTTTGATGTCCCGAGTGGGAGGCCAACTGTTACAATACCAATTATAAGGTAGGTGATGATCAAATAAGATTCTCCAGCCTCTTTATTCATCATCAATGGAACAAGGGCCATACCTTGCCATAAGCCTTGGATCTGTTGAGAAAAGACACCCAAAGGGGTTTGTTGTATTTATCCAACTCATGTGCTGTTGTTTATAATGATCACCAATTCAATACATTCCAGGACAAACTGCTGAATAAATCACCAAATTTCAGCAGTTCATACAAACATTAAGACAATGAAACTATTGTACAAGAGTATCAGAATACACATAATGGCCCACTATGAATTAGCAGTTAATCGGGTGCGAAAAACAGCATTTGATATTTACCTAAATTTCTAAAACACATCCAAATTGGGGGGGGGGGGGGAACAACTATTGCAGTCTCCTTAATAGACAGGAGTCCTTATACAATCTTATATCTACAGCATGAAGGACAACCCACAAACAATAATCCTCTCATTAAATTTAGATCCAGAAATCAGATACCTTATAAATCATTATCGAAGTATAGATTACTAACTCTAAAAACATGTACGGGTGACAATCATCAATTGTCAATTTGTTTATCGTCAACCATAAAATTGTTTATCCAAAATTAATAATTGTTCAATTAATAGGTCTATAATGTTTATCAAATGTATACAATTATAACATCACGTTATAGTGTTATACACATTATTGCAAGATCTAAATTCCTAATATGATAACTGATGCAATTATATATATTAGTAAAATCTAAGGTTAATTGTCAAAAAGTCCCTCATTAATGTGGTAATTTAACGATTAGTGTTGATAGCAGAAGTAGAATGCACAGTAACCTTATTCTGAAGTTAATTGTTTGGATTGTTATAGCTTCACATCACTATTATTCATCTAAATTCGTGAATTGTCCTCATTCCTCCGAAACACTAATCTCAAATCACATAAGCTATGAAACACATACAAAATAAAGTAATTTTACGAAAAAGATTCAGCGAGAATTCCAGATCATATGAAAGGATTGAACGCATAATATACAAGCAATCAAATTTATGAATGAAAACACTCACCACATAAAAATTCAATTTTTTTACGAACCCAAGAAAAGCCGGTAGATCAAGAGTGAAACAAAAATAAATCACTCACCTTTGACTTCATCAGCATCAAGAGATTCTCAGCGAAGTTCACATCACAGAAACCTAACAAAAACCGAAAAGCTTGACATAATATAAACAAAACAAAGAATTGGATAATTCTTCAAGGGAGAAAAAATAAGAAAAAGATCATCATTCATCAGTAAAAGTGTGCATGCGCTTACTCTATGTGATTGAATCCTTTCATTTGGTCAGACACTCAGACACATGACAACCCCAACATATTATAGACAGTTGGTGCTTTGTTTGAGGCAAATTATTATGTGTAAGTGAATCTATGTTGACTATGGACACAGATGTGTTGTAGCATTTCTTAGGTGAGGCATCCAGGTAATTAGCCATAGAAATCCTAAAACTAAGCCTTGTGCATATAGCAAATGACTAAGAGAAGTAATTCAATGATACAGAGATAAACAAAATCAAGAAACAATCAAGTGTCAACACAGACCGACCTGATTCATATCATATTCTATCATATCATAGAGAGATTAATGCTAGTGAATTACCATGGAGATATCAATCCAACAAACACCAATAGGCTGCCTGAGGACATGACTTTTGAATCTTATCCATGGGAAGTTTTGACGGGATATTAACATCAAGTAATTTGGGCTTCAGGTTAACACTTGAAACATTTGGGCTCCAGGCTCTACCCTTTTTAGGTTAATTGTTTGACTTAGACTACATGTTAGTAATTTCAATTATTGATTTGAGAAAATTTTAACTCAACCTACATGGGGTCAAGTTTTAGATTTTTAAGTACAGCTCATCTGAGGTCATGTTGTATTTAACACTATCCTCATTAATAAATATTGTAGTAAAGACAGTGTTGAACTAAGACAGCAACAAAAATAATCTCTTGCAGAAACAAAAAAGAGGCTCAGAAGAAACACAGAAAATCAGAAGTAAATAGTACAGTGAACAAGTTTTACCATATATTTATATCATAAAAGAGTGAACATGGCAAAAAATACCCACAGCAGAAATTTACAAGATACAGAAAACAAAGGATAGAGTTTACCTGGCACTCAATGTCTTCCCTACCACCTTCCTGAGCAGCCTTCTTAAATTTCTTCATTCCCTGATTTCATAATGAAGATTATATATATGAATGATAAGTGGACCAAAGAATTAACAAATACGCTTCTCCGAAACAGTTTCCGGTCTTCCTTGAACCTCTAAACAAGTCATGCTTGTCATTATCAGGTTTTCAAGCTTAGAGTAACGGAATTCAACTTTAGAGAAACTTTTGGCATCTCACACACACACAACAAAAAATCAAGCTAGCTTGAAGAGGTAAAGTAGGGATAAAATTGTACAAATAATCTCTTTTAGCTGGTCAGCAAAGGTGTTGTCGCATGGGCATCACATTAGCATGAGCATATATTGGCAGGCAATTTTTCTACCTTAAGCAATGTTTCCAAAACTGGCTCTCGGCTTATGCATGATATCTTTGACATGTTTCTCATGATGCTTGAAGCTCCGGGAAATATCACCATCAATTCACGCAAAGTAGGTACAAGTCTGAACCATCCATTGAATTCACATTAAAAAAAAAATAAAAATAAAAAAGATATGTGATTAAATGAACTGCACAAAGTATGATGGTGAGAAAAGACATAGCTTATACCAAGCAAAAATGATTAAATAAACTTGTCTTACCCATTAAAAAAACTTCTTTGGCACCTAACACTTCACTCCATAGAACAGCACGGAATAGAATGCGCCTTAGAAATATTCACGACCTCATTACCTGCACCAAAAGAAGAACTTGTGAAGTTTGTATATGTTTATGCACCTTGCTTCTTTTTTTTATTACAATGAACATAATTGCAATAAGCAGCACAAAAAACAGTAATCCGGCTTGACTATTTCATAAATGGTCTTTCCTAAATTGAACAATTCTACTGCCTTTAGAATTGCCATGAAGCCAACAGATCCAGCTATGTAGTATTCTCATTTTGAAATGAAAATTTATATAGTTAACTCTAGTTCAATTAAATAATTCCGGTATTAAACTTTGGAATGGATACTTTTGATTTATTGTCCAGAGCTTCAGCTTGTCTGGCAAGTATTCAAAGCACGACGCAGCATATCCTTAAAACATGAAATTAAAATATTGATGGAGTTGATTCATAAGGAATAGGCAGAGTGCGAGTAAAAGGAATGAGAGATGTGGCCGAGTAAGCTTACAATGTCCAACATGACTTCGTCGAGTGGTTTGCCGGAATCCATGGTTTCAAGCTTGACAAAGTGGTCTTTTTTCTTCATATGATCCTGAAGCACAATAATATCATTAATAATAAATAATAATATCGATGATGAATTGACTATACAGTAGTTTTGAAGAGAAGAGAAGGTAAATGGAGTGACTGAAAGAGTGGAGACTTAGAGCGATAGAACACGGAGGTACTAGGCGATGAGCTCCGGAAGTAGAAGGCCAAGTTCTTTCCTTATTCACTTTGAGGGAGCTCGCCTCGCTGCTCCACGCCAGTTCGACATCCTCGAGAGGCCGCAGGATTTCGCCGATGGATCTCTTCGGTGCGAGGTTGAATGATCGGATCTGGTTCTTCTTGAATGGGCTCTCTCACTCTCCGTGATGAACAGTTGACGAGATGAGCATTGGGATCGGAACATTCTTAATTACTCTAATTATTTCCTATTCCAACAAACTAAACACAGTAATAATAATGAGAGCAGAATTAAACAAGAGTAGCAGCTAGCAGACAGGAGTGAGAGCATGCACTCAGCTTCAATGTATGGATCAAACCTAAAAAACCGAAAGCTTCAATGGAGTTTCAATCTCTTTCAAACAACCAAAAACACATCATCAAAGATTTCTAATTTGAATTAAAATAAATCAAATCGAACAAATTTGAAACCCTAAATTAACATCAGTATGAAATCGATCCTCACCTTCAATCTATTGATGAGAAATAGAAATTAACATCAAGTATGAATCGTTTTTAAAACTGAAACCCTAACAAGAAGAGGAAGGAAGAAATACACAAGCAGCAACCACGCACACCACAGCTCAAAGATTCCTTTTCCGCGCCCCCTGGGTTGCATGCGTCATCGACTAAGAGCCCATCCAAAGTTGCTCTTACGAGATGCGTGAGTGTATGGAGGAAAGAATCGAATGAAAAAGGTAGACAAAAATGCGGTGGAGTAAATCCATAAAATGAGGAAGAAGCGAATGAGGAAAGAAGAGGAAATAGAAGGGTGGCATTAAAATGAGAGAAGCGAATGGGGAAGAAGAAAGGAAATAGAAGGGATGAGAGAGAAGACATAAAACTGGAAAAGTGTGAAATGGATGAACGGGAGAGGAAGGGGAAGAGATAAGGTTACATGGCAATCTGTGATTACGAGGAGAGAGAGGCAAAAAAGTCAGTTTACTGTTCATTGATGAACAGGTAACCGTTCTTAAGCGGCTTTGTTTGTTGTCAATATTTTGTACTTCAGTTCTGTGACGCTCGCGTTTCTACACTTCGAAATGCGTTGCGAAACTAACTTTGACATTTGGTTTGGAATATAACGCATTTCGGTCTTTGCCATCTTCATTTGTGTTTTATCCTTCTCTGTTTGTTATGTTGTTCGGTTTGGAGATGGGGTTTGTTGCCACCTTTACTCTATTGTTGTTTGTTTGAGCTAGGAGATGGGGTTTGGAGATTGGATCGGAAGAAGGTAATTTTGTTTTGTTTGTGATTTTGTTTTGTTTGTTTACTTTATTTTCGAAATCCCAAATATGTCAGAAAATGTAAATTTGTGTTTTGATTTCGTGATTTTCAGCTGGTAAATTTTCACAATGTAGTTAAAATATCTGAAAAATATATGAAAACGTGGTGATATCTTGCGTATCCATATATATTTGATTATCTGCTTGGTAGCACTCAGGGTTGATTTATAGAATTTTCAGCAAGTTTAGATCTTTCTTGTAAACCCTAAAATGGATGAATTTTGTGATATATCTTTACCATTTTTGATTTAATTCTTCTTTTTCTGTTTGAATGTTCAATTGTAGTTTTCTGTGTTTTAATTTGCAAGTATCTGCTGAACCAAATTTTTTGAAAAATCACGTTCATGCGATATGGTCATGTGTATTACAAGCTTTGATATGGTTCAAGCGTATTTGTCAGCTTTTTGAATATATATGCTCTTGATATCATTCATACAATTTGGACTTGAGAACTAATAGAACTGTAGGATAACTTATAAGTGTTTGGTCCTTTTGTGTTTTTTTTGGTAGGTTGGGTAACAAGATGAGAATAGCATAAAAGCAATAAAATCATATAGAGCAAACGAGGATGGCATTTTCCATTTAGTTTCAATTTTTGAGTTTTTAATTGATAATCTGATTTAAATCGAACGACTGATTTCATTTTCATGCTGATTTTTGATTTTTTATGCTGATTTTGGTGGTTTTTGCCTAGGAATTGTTGAGGGATTCCCGAATTTGATGTTAGTTTTATTTTTCAGTAGGTATGTTGCCTAAGTTCGACCTTATTTTCTCTTCTTTTTGTGCTTTCATCGTTGGTGTTTTTTATTTAAGGTTGCTACTGAATTCGTGGATCTTTTTGCTTGCATAGCCAATATTAGAAGGAAAATGCTAAGAGATGGGTTGCTAAGAGGGCGAAGATTTTGCGGAGAAGCGTGCAAGAGGAAAGAGTTATTGTGAGTTTCAATCTATTGAAGTTGAATAATTAGCTCTTGCTCTTGACAAATCAGGTTAATTTAAAGTTCTGGTTGTATTTTGTAGTAGCTGAGATATGTGTAGTTTAGTTGCAATTAAATTTCTTTTACTTCTTTTAATTTTCTTTCCCCTGTTTGCAGAATTCAATTTGTGTAGTTGCATTTACGTCTTGTGTTTGGGCTTGGTCATGGATTAGTAAGGCATTTATTCATTTTTGCTGTGGATTTTATTCGATTTGTGTTTTCATATCAATTTAGCCAAAAACCTGCTCAACAGTGTATAATTACAGTTTATGCGGATATTTGTGGCTCTTGTAACCAGAAGAATAATGGACAATCCTAAAGATCAAGTTCATTCCTTTTTGCTACTACTCTATTGCTTTCTTTCTCTTCATTATTGTGGTGATTTGATGAATGATGTGTAATTTTTCTATTTTTTTTGTTTTCTTTGTAAAAGTATCGACTTGATTTGATAATGCTCTTGCTACAGCTAGGTAATTTAAGTGCACTAATTGTTATGTAATTTTTTTTTAAAAAATTGATGTTTAATATAGTATTAATCAAGTTATTTAATTTCTAGATTTTTCAAGTTTTTGGGTTTTGTTGCCCGATTTTTTTGCACATATGTATTTAATCACGCTCTTTGTCAAGCATAACTGTGTCCTATTGTTGGGTTTTGATTATACTAATATAATTGAATTGGGATTTCAGAAATAAGGAAGATTGAGAAAGTATTGAGCGAATCACCATATGTTGGAATTTGAGGGGGTATTCAAACACAGGGATAGTATTCAAGCAGCCTCAGATTTGCACCAAGACTTCAACTAAACTGTGAATGAAAGCAGCTTCAAGTTTGCACCGCGCGATTCCAACAAGAATTTCATGACCAAACAATTTTCTTTGTAGATATTGAAGAAGAACACATACAAAGAGCTTTTTGAGAGCATTTCAAGAACGTTCAAGTTGAGTTTCTTTCTTTTTGAATTAAGTTGAATTTTTTGTTTTCTTTTTTGTATGATTGATATGCGCTTGCTCAAATGCTCTGAATTTTAAGCTTTGGAAGCAATTATCAAAATAGTTGTTGATTTGCTAATGGATCTATGTGATTTGTAAAAGAAATTATTGGATTTTATATGGGTAGTTGTAGTTWTATTAATTTTGCTCTAAAGTTGTGATTTTTTTTMGTACAAYAGTTGTAATTTTTTGTTCGTGATTTGGGTTTTGATTCAATTTGTTGTTGTAGGAGAATATACAGCTTGAAGAGGTGTTTGAGAACCGACGATGTAACTTCGACATCAATAATGGAAGGTATACAGCTTGATTAAATTTTGTGTCTTAGTTGTTCTTTAAATTATGTGCCACCTCTGCTAATGCTCTCACCTTCGTTGTTATTGCTCCTCTTCGCTGCTACTTGAGTTATTTTAGGTAAAATGCAAACCCAATGCTCGAATTGTGATTAGGGTTTATATGTTTGAAGAATTGTTTATTTGAATTATCAATAGCACATTTTATGAGTTAGAAGAGTTATTAAAGTTTATAAATTGTTGAATTTGGGATGAAATTAGTGTTGAAAATGTTGAATTAGGGATGAAATTATTGAATTGGTAGAATTACAAATGAAACTATTGAATGGTCTAATAGAATTCGTGTTGATTTTAGTTTGAAATCATAGATGATATTGTTATTGTTGAATGGACAGAATTAWAGACTTTAGTTTGAAATTAATACTTGTATGTTTAGTTCTTTAATTGACTTTGTATTATGCACCTTAATATTGAAATTTGTTTTTGCACTTGAAGAGATATCCTCAAAGAAGGTGCACTAATTTCTTCAAAACCCCYAATTTTACAAACCCCAATTTCCAATAAAGGATAACTACGCTCTGTATWTTGCCATMTTCTCAGTAATTCGTTCATTTTATTATCATAGTTCCTTCATGAAAGTTGTAGATCTTGGAAAAATACATGAAATAGGCTCTAGAATTGTTGAATTCGTAGTTGTGTGCTAGGAATTCTMCTCTCTGTAAGTTTGACAACATTGTTATTATTGATAGGTCGCTGCTTGCTGGTGTTGCTGTTTTGCCTTTTATTGCTGCTAGCCTGCTACCTTATGCAGTGGTCAGTGGTGCCGTGGTGGTCGATGTTGCTTGTGTTGTGTCGTTGCATTCTATGTTTTATTGTAAGCATTTCTTAATATCTTATTTTACAATTGCATATTGGGGTCTTCAAATTTTACTTTGATAATCTCGTTGCTTGGTTGTGTGGCTTGTGTTAGCATGATAAGAGTGATAGCAAGGTCTTATTTGTGATGTATATTTTGTTTATTGCAGACCCACCAGGGCCACATCGACGAAGCAGACACTTCAAGTGTTGATTGAAAAAAGAGAAGAAAGAGCAATGCTCCAGAATGTAATCATTTGAATTGTAATGAGCTTAGGCTCAATTTAGTGATGATGTTAATTAACTTAAGGGTCAACTTAGATATAATGTAAAATACTTAACCTTATATCTATAAATAATATCAATTTATTTTGAAAAAATGTTTTAGTTCTTTGATTGTCTATTATGAAACAATTTAACAATTTGTCTTCGAAAAGTAAATTAAATTCAAAGTACAAAAAATATAGAAGTATTTGAAAGCATTGAATTAAGAAGGATTGAAAGCCTTATAAAAAAAATGTTAACGGTTTTTTATTGGCCTTTACACGGAAAATGCGATAAATCTGCTAAAGCTTCTCCCATGTATTAGCGGGCATTTACAAATGCCGCTAAAGCCCAATTTAAATGCTGCTAAAGCCTGATTTGTTATAGTATTAGGATATCCAAACAAACAAGTTGAATAACTGAACGACTCAAAAAGAATTGAGCAAAGGACATCTACCTGCAGATAGGATCCACACCCACATCCATTATGCTTCTAATCGGATGCTCTCTTTGTCATTCGAGTAGCCATATTAAACAAGCGATACCCTGGTGTAGCTTCGCCCGCTTAGAGGGGGCGTGACCTCAGCTTCAGTGTCATGGAGTTGAGCCATGAATCCGCATGCGAATGCTTGGGTGTTTTGTCGAATTGAGGGATCGCCACCGTGCTATATAGGTATTCACGGACCCCGAAACATTGGTGCCAAACTAGTGGCCCACGGTAGGTCCAGTAACCAAGTGTGGGTCGGGACATGTACGAATCAAGATCTGTAACCCAATTCGCCCGCATGTAGCGGCCTCTACTCGTCTATTGTAGTTCATAAATCATAACAATGAATTCAAAGAGCCTATTGAATTGATTTGAAAGCACACTAATTACTAGTGGTTGCTATTATACTACAATCAAGACTTCTATAATGGACAGGCGATCATTGATTGTTAGTCAATGTTAATAAGGTGCTTAAAACCGTCGTCCATATTATCTGACTTTATAATGTAGCGATTAAATTCCGTCTGTTTTAAACAATATATACAAGTTTGATAAAAGATAATATAAACAAGACATAAAACAAAGGTAGTGAGCATAATAATGTATGTGTGTCCTCCTCACCTTGTCACTTAGCAAACAATCAAATTGTTAGACAAAACTCAAGGAATCGCCTTTCGATTGAATTGCTAATGAGACAAACAAACGCGTTAGTATTGACAATAACAATAGATAATATGAAAAAAAAACATGGAACATGAAACATTAAGAAAACCTACAATTACATAAAGATTGAAAAGTGAGTATTCACATTTGTTTTAATTGATAAAAACTCATACAATGGTTAGTCAAATTAAAAGTGACAAAAGAATTTAAAAAAGTGAAAGAGAGTTTTGTGAGTAATCTCAGATTTATACCCTTATTTCGCTTTTGATTCAAAGAGAATCGATGCTTGAATCGAATACGAATGTGTTTTGAGTGTTTTGAGAGAGAGAATAGAAGTGCACTTGTGAGCGTATGAATCCAGGTCCTAGTCGGGTGTCGACTGGCAGCAAGAGTGTATTATAGCACGAGGCAATTTTTGAGCAAGAAACCCTGCTATATACGCTGTATATGAGCGTATATACGCTGCTTCCTGCGTATATACGCTATATGTAGCGTATATACACTGACTCACCTTCATAAGTTTTTGCAACTTCGTATGCTTGTATGAGCGTATTACGCAGCACATGGAGGTATATACGCTCCTGTTCAGCGTATATACGCTTATTCTGCGTTATACGCTCGATGATGCGTATATATTTTCCAAAAACCTCGAAATATTTTGATTTCCTCCGATTTTATTCCGTGATTTCCCTTGATTCAACCACCTAGACCCTGCTCTCCAAGCAAGGAGTTCTAGAATGTTCTAGAAGATTTCAGTATTTCAGGATATTTTCTAATTGTTACGTTTATTTCTGCGTATTCTGCGTATTTAAACATTGCAAACTTCATAGAAATCATAGAAAATAAAAAAATAATTTAAAAATATTGGCGAATTCAGAAAAATGTGACGAACAGTGATAAAACAAAGCACGAGAATCGCCAGCTAACTTGTTTGAAAACCTTTGAGTTTATCGAGAAAACCGAAAGAATATGTTTGCCTTTATGTACCTTTGCTCAATAATTCGAGTAACCTCACGTATTTCCACTTTCGTGAGTTCAAAGTCTTTCTGAGTTGAAACAAACGCAGACGCGGTATGTCATCAAATTATCATTTGGGAGACACATTTTCAGGTTCACAGAAGCCCACTTGACTGAGTCTGGAAGACATAGTTGTAAGACGAAAGTCAAAGTATTCGATTCGGACGGAGAGCAACTCAAGACGTTCTGCGCCTGAGTTACTTTTTTCGCTACCTGCAAACAAAGGTTAGTTTAGACTGTACCGTGTCCATGCGTTTGATGTGCTTCATGTGTCTGGTCCTTAAGCGGTCATTTCCGTTCGGCTGACGGAAAATGCAGGTCGTCCAGCTTTCCGAAGAAATGAGCATTGCTTGAAAACATGCCCTAATCAGGATTAAGGACTACTTGGTGACGACATAGGTCTGTTTTTTATGTTATGAAATTTGCATCAATGTTGACTTGTAACTTGTGACCTTGGTATTCGGAAGGGGCAGATCATTGATTTTAAGGTCTTGTCTAGTCTGTTTTAGACATGTTCTGAAGAGTCTTTGAAATCTGTCTAGGTCTGGTTAGACATGGGTTTGAGAGAGTCATGAATTGAAAGAGTCTTGTCTAGTCTGGTTTTAGACATGATTTGAGAGTCTTGAATTTGAAGGAGTCTTGTCTGGTTCGATTTAAGACATGAATGAGAGTGCTTGTGTAGGTCTGTTCAAGACATGATTTGAGAGAGCTTGTCAGTCTGGTCTAACATGGTTTGAGAGTGTCTTTGATTTTGAAGAGTCTCGTCTAGGTCTGGTTCTAGACATGATTGAATGAGCCTTTGAATTTAAAAAGAGTCCATCTAGGTCTGTTCTAACATGAAAGGACATACTAGAGTCTAGTCCTAGTACGATGATTGAAAGTGTCATTTGAGATGACTTGAGAAAGTGAGTTGGAACGAGATTGACTAACATTGGCGAGACAGTGACTTTGATTGGAAAGAGACAGGGTCCAAAAGTGACTTTCAGATTTCCACTTGAATAGCATAGACTTGAACTATAGGGCCTGAGGAGACAAGAAGCCCCCAACTGGATATTAAGGAGCCATATACAACAGCCCCCAGCGAACTTTGAGACAACGTGTTTACGGCTTAGAGTCACATAGGAAGTGGATAGATTGTATAAGAGGTTCCCAACAAGATGTACTAACACCGAAGGTCAGTGGCTTTACTTCTTTGGATTGAGTCAATGAGTCCTTGAGGTACCAAAGATAGCTATGGTTCGAGAAATAAAAAGGTCAATTGTGACTAGGTAAAGATTGCTAATACGAGGTGGCCATAATGTTGGTCAAACATGAGTCTATGTCAGGTTCTAAACTGGCAAAACCATAAGAATTTTAGCAAGTCAAAGCACTCAAAAGGCCTCAAATGATTAATGTTAATTGCTGATGCAGGTCGAACTCGAGAAGGTTTTTACGTATCCTTACGGAATCAGGCCAACGTATTTCTGATTGATGTTTGACAATGCCTCGTGTGAGAGGCTTTTGTGGTGTAATGTGAGCGTGTTTGAGGTTGAAAAGTTGATGATATGAATGACCACATGCGCAGTGTGCTTTTTTAGACTCTTGCTTTTTTTGAATTGGCTTTGAACTTTGATTTGCATTGGATTTTGGCATTATTTTTTGTGCTAGCTGGCATTGAACTTTGATTTTGCTCTCTCTTTTTTCTTTGCCATGTTACTCTTCTTTTTTTTTCTTTCTTTCTTTTGCGTGTCTTTCCTACGCCCGTTTGGTCCAAAGGTTAGTAATGATGGTGATAAGAAGATAGCTAAATGATAGTGTTTGTGCTCAAAAGGTTGCGGAGGATTTTGATTTGATGTGACAAAGGGAAGGAAGGGAGAGTCATTTTGTGAGCTGTGAATGAAGCCTCTCTTGGGCATTGTTCAATTTCATAAGTTAAATCAGTATAGATTAAACAATTGTGCCCAATGAGTGTTGAGACTTGCATAGAATATAATATTGCAAAAACAATGAATCATTTTATTGCTGAATGAAACCGAAACATACCGTGCTTTATTTTAAAAGACTACATAGACTACAAAAGACAGTGAATGAAACAGATATAATGCTAGGACTAGGACTCGATGACTCAATCTAAAGAAAGCCGCATGATCATTAACCCACGCCTTGGGTGACTCATGGTTTAGCAAGTGGTTGGTTTGGATGTTGCTTATCCTTCGCCGCTGAGGAACTGGAGGCGACCATCTCAACCATGTCTTGAATCCTGTGCTTCAAATACGATGCAA